>JBAMDO010000411.1:0-24608 GCA_037074765.1 Mansonella perstans
AATTAAATTTAAATAAAACCTGGAAGAAGGCAAATACATTCATGAATGCTGTTGCATCCTTCGTCAAGATCATACTATCACGCATCAATAGTCTGATGCTTCACACTGCAATTAGTTTTAATATTATTTCATATGCAAAATTCTTTCTTTAAAATATTTCCCTGAAAAATGAAGATGCTAAAATTTATTTTCATCCTATAAACTTTTCTGAACAATTATGGTTGAATTGGCTTGGCTCAGTGTCTGTAAACTGTAAATGATAAATCGATGGATAAATTGAAGCATGCTCATAAAGAGATAACTGATCACCTTTCTCATTATCATTCAACAAATGCACAAATATTTTTTTCCTTATTTTTCTCCTCAACATATAGAGAAAGTCGATAAAACACTCCCTTTATATTTTATCTTTATCATTAATCATAAATATTAGAAGAATAAATGGCCTTTTCCACTTCACTTTTTATTATCAGTTTTCTTTCATTTTCGAAATGAAAAAATGGAGCACTGAAAAAATTTTTGAATAGGATATATTGAATAAAGTAGAAAACACGGTATTTTCGGTATGGAAAATGCTAGGTAAGAAAATACTTTTTTTGTTGGCGACGTAATGCTATGCATGATGCCACGATTTCACCATTATTTGTTTTTCTTGTGCTCCTATGAAAAGCTCAAAAAATTGATGTGAAGTAGTCTCATTAAGTTGAGCAGTGACAGAAGATATTTTAGCAGCTGTGTCATACTTTTTAAACAAAATTCCTATCATATTACCCGAGAATGCTTATTTCGCATGCATTGAGTAATTGTTTCAATTCTTCTCATTTTCCAATTTCCGAAATGATAATTGTGAGTTGAATAAAATGGCAATTTGAAGTGGCATATGCGGTTTGGCTGATACACTGTTCATCTTATACATCGACGATACGTTTTGTTCCTCCGAAGGAATAACTTCATAAAACGACTCTTTCAGAGACAGTAAGTTAGAGTGGAATATTTGAAATTCAATTATTTCTTCTTTCAATAAAGTTTAGTCTTTCTTTTCCAAATCGCAATTTGTAGATGAAACTTTATGAATTTCGTAGATATCATCAGCAGTTGCCTAATATTGCATTTTGCTGCATTCGTTACATTTGTTCTCCAAAGAAATATTCCTTTGTTTTATGAATTCCCGAATAGATTGATATCAGATATTCTTCTTTCTAATATAAGTGAAAGATTTCTTGTTTATTAAATCCTAAAACTTTTTCTTACATTATAATATTTTAGAGAGAATTCTAATCAATCCATTATTAAATTTTGTACATATTTGATGGTAAGCTAATTTTTTAGATGAAATCTTTGCAATCAGTTATGGATTTAGGAGCCAATTACTGCTCTAAACTACAATTTTTAATTACGGTTTTGCAAAAGACTTCAATTTTTATTGGGCAATAATCTTCTCGAGGCAGCAAATTTCAGGTTTGCGACACCAATGTATCTTTTCACTATTTTATTATTTATTGTCTGCGCTGCCTTCGTGGCCCAAATAAGATACCTAACGGATTATGTTAAGTCAGAACGAATGATTGATAGGAAGTAACCCTCATGATCCACGTTTCTGATTTCATTAAAAATGATCGATACTACAACGAGCAATTTTATTTTCGGCTTCTTCATCACAATGGGACCAATGGACCAGGCGGGAAGGATGGAAATGAAGGACTATTGGGATGTAATTAAAATAAAAAAATGAAATTAATATATGTCAAAACCATGAAAATTGAATGTAGACGAAGAACAAACTAAATTTTTTTTTGCTAATGCATAACAAATTTCATATTCAATTAGCTTGCATTATCTCTTTATAATTATTTAAATTTCATTTTTGTGAAAAATTCCAAAACTAATATTAAATTGTAAAATTTTAACTAAAAACAAGAAACACTATAGTGGTAATGAAAGCGATAGTAGTATTCCATGATGAAAATTTCAATTGAATTATTCACTTCACTTTTTTCAGGTAATTCCTTTAATGGTCTTCTCATTCTTAATATTTTGACGAATTTCATTTGAATTTTACATTTCATCTTATTCTTTACCCATGATTGTTGCAGAACACTTGAAATGAATTTATAAACGACGCTTAATACGTGTTTAAATTAGCAATCATTTTTCGATTTATATTTATTTTAAGATAGACAGCACTTAGTTTCAATTAAGTTCACTCAAAGAAGAAATAACCGGTAGTATAATTTCAGATACTCCACTCAATTATGAAATTTGTGGGCCTGAAACAATCCATGGATCAACGAGATTTGTGTACATAAGCTAGAATTTAAAATTTGGATTTATGAAACAAATCTTTCGTTATATTTTCAAATTACAACTACTTTATGAATTTCGTAGATATCATCAGCAGTTGCCTGATACTGCATTTTGCTGCATTCGTTACATTTGTTCTCCAACGAAACATTCCTTTGTTTTGTGAATTCCCGAATAGATTGATATCAGATATTCTTCTTTCTAATATAAGTGGAAGATTCTTGTTTGTTTTAAAGAGAATTCTAATCAGTCCATTATTGGACATGCAGTGGGGAACATAGGTGAAGTAAATGAAGAAAGCGTGCGAATATTGCAAAAGATCGATGAAATATATATCAATACAATGAAAAATTATGATCTATATAATAAGATATGGTTTGCTTTTGTTTTACTGTTACTAATAAGACGTTACCAATAAAGCAAGTAATTCATAACTCTTAGACTCGTTCGCGTATGCAGATTTGATATACCAAATCTTTTTATATCAAATCTGCATACCTTCTATCACTCGCTTCATTAGATGTGTCACTGTATCAGGGGAAACATAAAAGCCTTTTGTCAAATGAATTTGTCAATGATGGCAGCCTTTTCAGTGATATTTGTTTTCTTATAACGGTTGTTTTTGCTTGCACCCAACGCATATATCGCAAAAGCGTCTTTACCATTATACCACTTTTTAAGAAAAACCCATGACAGTTAGTTATTAAAGTTGGTTATGAAAACACTCTTTTGTTTCACTTCGATAATAAGTAATAAGGATGTTTTGAAATTTTCTAAAGTTTTAATGGCAGAAATTTTATTAAAAATTTTGGGCCAAAAATACAATTTAAAAGAAAAATAATATATATCTATCAGAATTCACTTATTATTGTTTTTATATCCACCAATAAAATGCTTTATCCTTGTTTGCTTCCAAAAATCTTCCACAACCCTATATAACTTGCATTGTATTTTCTTTAAACTACAAAAAGAAGTGTTTCAGATTTAATAGAACCGTGAATTTCTTTTTCATAACATATATATATATATTAATGTATTTTGTTTCTGTAATACATTAAATAATTTTTTAATATTTTCACGATTTTGCCTCTTTTGGATGAAAATTAAAATTTCAAAAAATTTCCTTTTCTTTACTGTTACGAAAGGATTTCTTCACGTTACACGCCGATTAGATTACGTAATTCAGTGATGACGAATCATTTTTTGTTCATCATGCTTTCACAAAGATCAGTAAAAGCAACCTTAAATAATGATGTCACTGACGTAGAAGAATGAATTAGATTAATAATCAATAACATCAATGAGAATTTAAATTTCAAACTCAAAACATGCAACAAAGCTGCTAACTATCGCATAACCACTGAATAATCTTGGTTTTCCTAATTTGTTGATCAATCAATACTTTTATCTCTCTGAAATTTGTAACTCCTCTGAATTGAGACAGAAATCAAATTCCTAATCTAAAATGTGTTATATGTAAAATATTGCAATTTTTTAAACTTCTTTAATATTTCGGAATTTTTGATTTTTTAAGGGTTTTGTAAGAGGTAGAAGAAGAAAAGAGAATGAAAGAGTTATTTGGGATCTTTCAAAAGATCATTTCCCTAATAGAAATCTTTTCACTTTTCTATAGCCATTGACTTTTTAATGAAAATTATAATTAGCAAGTTACAATCGAAAAACTCGTAATGAATAGTCATAACTTGAGAAATGTAAGAAACAAATCGCAATCAATTTGGGTGGAATATGAAGATTCCAGCGATAACATTTGACATCATCGGATACGTCAGAAAAGGTTTTAAAATTCAAATGGAGATGTAAATGAAGCGAATTTGAAAGACAAATCTTCCATTTATATTAGGAAGAAGGATGTTTGATATGGATCTTTCTGGAATATAAAAGAAAGGAACTTTTGTTCGTGGAATAACTGCAACGAATGCAACAAAATGCAACACTGAGCGATATTACCGTTATGGTTGATAGAGAATCCGAAAGATAGATAGAACAGGTTTTAAGCTTTTGAGAATCACAAATAATTTATGAATTTGATAGTAGTGGTTATTTAATCGTTCATCAGGAGTTCTGAATTTCTTAGATTGCCCAAGTTCTATTTTCTTGCTTTCATCAAAAGTCAGATTTGAAATTTAAATGAGCAAAAGAAATTATTGTGATGTTGAGATAAGGTATAGCAGAAAATTTTGTTGCGGTAGGAGATTTGTCTTGTTGAAAAGCCAGATTTTGCGGACAACCTCAATCCAAAGCATCAGGAAATAAAATTGATATCGATAGCACAACTGGTGTGATATCGATAGAACACCTGTAAAGCATTTGAGAAGGAAAATGTCGAAGTACATTACTATATTACTGTATACGAAGGGTTTTTTTTTGCTTGAAATTTTGCAGAAAATACAGTAAATACTTGAAACAATCCATCTGCTTCTTGCAATATTTTTCATTTATGAAACACAGAAAGACTCGCATCACGAATACTTTTTTGAGGCTTGGAAAATTTTAAAGCACTGTAAGTTTTTTAATACATTTCTATTGACTGTTTCCGTTGCGAGCGCATTTCAAGTAAGTCTTTAAGTAAGTTTCCTGCACAATGAGCTATATCAAATTGGAAAAGATAAGACCTTATAGCTTATAACACAAGCATGAAGATCCAATTGGTTGTTAAAAATTCTAGCAAACTGACTAAAAAATGAATCGCTGAATTTTTCTGAAAGAATACTTTACCCAAAGGTTTAACAAAAACATTTTGATCAGTAAATGAAGTAAACTCTATCATTTACACATCAACTCATACTGTTTACTTGCTTTCAGCAAGTCATCACAAATTTTAAAATGTTCTGAAGGCAACTGAAATTATTCGAAGAGCAAAAGTTCTATTTGATTCAGTAGAATCACCCGAATTTTTTGTTGACCGTCTACCATTAGTCCAATTTTCTTTTCGTTCATTTTTAATCACTGGATAAAAAGATCATAAATACCGTTAGTATTCACTTTATGTTGCAATTCGCTAAAATTATTTCACAAAATGTTTCCTTTGTTTTATGAATACCTAGAAGGATTCATATCAGTTATCTTCCTTCCCAATATAAATGAAAGATTTCTCTTTCAAATTCACAGTTACATTAAATTTCAAATTAGTCCATAAAATCTTCCCTTGCACTGCACAGTTTAGGTAAGATTGGTACATTCTAATCAGTTGATTATCATTTATCTTTACTGATTAAGGAGTGTCAACAAGGGAATTGTTTCATCCACCTAAAATTTGACTATTATTTTGAAGATTAAGTGTTCCATCTACCTAAAATGTTAGTGTGATAGGATTGAGTTGCGGGAACACCTCAAGCTTGGGTGATTAAACCTTTATTAACAATATTAACAAACGCGAACGTACATATTTAATAGGAAGAAAATACTAGATAGGACAAATGAGTAAGCACTTAAAAGATGAACTAAATGAATCTTCAGTTCGAGGATCGACAGTCTATATATAGTCGTAGAAGAGGAGGGATTAATGGCTTAAGACAAAGGTCTTAAGGTCAAAATGATAAAAGAGGGGATTAGTTATGGTTAACAATAGATGATTTACAACAGCGGCGTCTTTGAAGCGATACCAAACCACTTGTAGAATGAATGAATGTAAAAGATGTTATTGGTGGAAAGATTGACAGTTTATATAGTGGGTGAAGAGGGGGAATTAATTGCTTAAAACAATGGCTTTTATTTGGTAGGATAGCGCAGTAACTGCTCCTTTGTTAGCTTACGGTAGGAGAGAGGATTGACAGTACAATACAAATCCTTTGTTGTAGGTAGATATCTTAAGTTGTTGCTAATAAAGCATTTTCTTTGTATGAATACAAAGGGTGTGAATTTAGATAGCAACAAAAAACATGGAAATAAATCTAAGAATGTAGATTTAATTGAATGCTTCACAATGTTATTAACATTTATTTACAATATGATTTATTGACTTATTGGAAGTTTCGCGATATGAGAGTTCGCCACACAGCGTGGAAAGACGCAAGGAGAGTGTGACGTATCATATCATCTCGTCAGTTTTGCAAATTTAACATAATTTTAAGCATGTTTGTTCGATAGTTTAAAACTATTCTGCAAAGCATCCGTTCTCATGAAGTACTAATAAAATTTCTGCATCCACAAGATCAACTGTAACAAAGTGTCCAGTTTTTTGACACTATAAAGAAGCAAGCGAAAAGAGACCAAAACAAAGGATATCTACAATTCAGGAATTCTTCGGCAAACACAGGAATAAAAAACACTTCCAAACAAAATGCATTAGTTCATGAACAAGGCGGAAACTTAGCAGAAAGCGACGACATTCCAAACAATTTCTATTTGCTATTATTTAGCAATAAACAATCGAAAACTGAAATTGACTCCATACAATTATCCATTTTTGAAGATCCTTCCATTAGAAATAAATTAGGTTCGAAATATATTCGACAAAAAACGCGCTGTGATCAGCTCGTCTAGCAATGATAATTTCATCAATTTTTAAATTCAGGCTACAGTTAGGAATGTTTAATTGCAAATATAAAGATATTCAAAGCAGAGTTATTCAGAAATGCAAAAATATAAATATGCTTTTTCTCCGGTGTTTAAGAGCGCACTAAATAAAACGAATGTAAGATGCATTTTAAGCTATTCATTTTTTTTGCTGCAGTGAGCTAGCATTTTGAAAGTTTTTTTCAAAGTTTAACGGATGACAACCAGCAGTTCCGTCTCAGAATGGTAAACACGTGAGAAGAAGCGTGGGAATCAGAAGCACTGGGTGTTCTCATGATAATCTCCTGAGAAGGATGGTGCCATAATTATTTTCCGCGTGGTATGATCAAACAAATCAATGCATATTTTATTGAAATGGAAACACATTTACGATTTTTTCTCAGACAAATTTCAGTTTTCATAGTAGGAGATTTGTCTAGTTGAAAAGCCAGATTTTGCGGACAACCCGATTTTGCGGACAACCTCAATCCAAAGCATCAGGAAATAAAATTGATATCGATAGCATAACTGGTGTGATATGTAAAAGCACTTGAGAGGGAAAATGTCGAAGTACATTACTATATTACTGTATACGAAGGGGTTTTTTTGCTTAAAATTTTGCAGAAAATACAGTAAATACTTGAAACAATCCATCCGCTTCTTGCAATATTTTTCATTTATGAAACACAGAAGGACTCGCATCACGAATACTTTTTTGAGGCTTGGAAAATTTTAAAGCACTGTAAGTTTTTTAATACATTTCTATTGACTGTTTCCGTTGCGAGCGCATTCAAGTAAGTCTTTAAGTAAGTTTCCTGCACAATGAGCTATATCAAATTTTTCATTACGATTCTTTTCATTACGGTGATTGTTTGAATATATTTGAGCCATGTGTCGTATGCATCTTGAAGCGACTTGACACATAACTGGAGTCTGTCGATAATTGGATAATTACATAACTGGACTCTTCCTCAACGTTGTATAAAAATTCCCCTGTTGTTCTATTGACGCGTTTGGATCCGGAGATTTAAAGTCCAGGGAATTTATTTCTTGAAGAAGAAAGACTAACCTGGTTTTTGCTGGTTGAATACTGGCTGTAATGGTGCTTGACATTATGCACCTCACCTCGGGCACCAAAAATTGTTGTCATGAATTTCTTGTGAGATGAATTGGTAGCCAATATTATCCAACATTTAGACTAGGGATTGTTGTTATTTTGTCGACCACGCGATGTCGACTTGTGTTGTGTTGAGTTGTGTTGTGCTGTGTTGAGTTGTGTACGCACCTAAAACTTGGGTAATTAAACCTCAAGCTTGGATAATCAGACCTCAAACTTGGGTAATTAAACCTTTATCAAAAACATTAACTAACACGAACGTAAATTAGAATTAACATAACGATGCTAACGTGAATTAGAATTAACATAACAACGCGGACGTGAATTAGAATTAATGTAACAATGCGAAATATAACGATAACACGAAAATCGCGACGCAAATCGAATAAGAAAAAAAATTAATACAATAAAAAGGAAGGCGAATTGATGCCAATCACTCGCTGAGATGAAGAAAGCAATTAATGGTACTTGTGGAAAATTGACAGCTTATATAGGGGGAGAAGATGAAGGGATTAATGGTTTAATACAATGGACCAAAGATGATAATGGTAGAAGAGGAAGGATAGATTAAGGGAAGACATGAGTTTAGATAATGCCAAAAAAGCATGGGAAGTAATTACAAAGGTTGAACGGCATAGAATGTTGTTAACATTCATTTATAATTTGTTCAATGGGATTGCTGGAAATTTCGCGACATGTGCAACATATTGGTTTCAAGTTAATTTAATTATATATTTAAAATAT
The DNA here is from genome assembly GCA_037074765.1 of Mansonella perstans. NCBI lineage: Eukaryota > Metazoa > Nematoda > Chromadorea > Rhabditida > Onchocercidae > Mansonella > Mansonella perstans. The sequence continues at coordinate 8,678 of JBAMDO010000411.1, forward strand.
ATAATTTGAAGTTTCGTAAATACCGTAAAATAGAGTACAGTTATTATCTCGCTGTATTTGGCGTGGGTGTTTTGGGACCAGATATTAGTTTAGTTTTGTCTATAAATACAGGTAGAATTTATTTTTTATCCATTTGTTTTGCTCCATTCTTTTGCTGTTCCTAAATGTTTTATTAGATGGGCGCTTTAAATGGTCTTTTAATTGTACGAAAAAAGTTGCTCAAAACTTAAAGTACAAAACAAGCGTTTATGATATTTAAAAAAAAAAAGTTTTATTAAATTTAGAATTTGATTTACAAAATTTTATCAAAGATAGTGGAAAATATGATGTTTACTTGCAAATTACCTTAAGGCACCAATTATGATTTTGAGGCCAGCGATACGTTGTTGAAGTTTTTGAGCAACTTTTTGCTCACAAATCAAAAAAAGAAACAGATATCACTGAAAGCATCACTGTTTCATTAAAAGATTTCATTGCTTGTTATTTTTTAACCTGTTTCTCCAGGTGGTCCGATTAGTCCTCGTATTCCTTCCATACCTTGTAACTCTCATTTCTATAGGTTCTTTTATTCTTTCAAGACTTTTTGGTCCTTGTGATCCCGGAACTCTAATATTTCCTGGTGGACCATTTGGATCTAGATCACCTGTCGCCTGGTAGTCCATCCCATCCTACTCGTCCTGAAAATTTTTGTTCCTTCTCGTGATTGTGAATCACAAGCCTGGTGGAAAATGTGCAAATATTTGGAAGCGGAGTTTTGACGAGCGGACGAAATATCTTTTTAATTTCAACTTCATCAAATACAACGACATTTCCAATACGACTTCAAGACGGTGTGCTTCTCAGTGAACTTCCACTTACTCCACTTCATCCTACGGTTCCAGATTCGATGATTTTGCGCTAGATTTGTGAAATCTGAGAATTATGTTGTCGGTTTTTTCTTGTCCGCATTGTAAGATAATTCATTCGGATACAGAAAACCATACATTGCTAAAATGGCACGATGCAAAATTTGCAAGAATCGTTTTACTGAAAAAAATTTATGTGAACGACATCTGCGAGACCAGCATTATACCGAATATTTGGCATATCTGATACAACAGGAAGAGGACATTGCTGAGCAAAGGTTGTTGAATTTTGAGGATTTCTGATAAATTATGGCAGCGTTCAGGTTTTGGCTGATTGAAAATACAAATGGGAACCAGCAGGTTTTTTTTCTTTAACTTAAAATTTTTTTAATTTAGTTTAGAATTTCAGGCAGGCCAAGCTTGAAACACATTGAACTGAGGAACTTGCAACGGGAGGTTGCATCCCACCAGAACACGAGATAAATGCGGATTCTTATAAAGTTGTTGACAAGTAAGACAATGATTTTGTAATGATATTCCTGAGAGTTTACGATTAATAATATTTGCTTCAAGTATTTGTCCTTCATCTTTTTCTTTTCAATTTTTTTACTTTTCCTACATAACGCTCGAGTTTCCCAGACGCTTTTACAATTCCTTTATCTGGTGAATTAAACGGTGGTATTCCAGCAAGCTTCGATCGACCTAGTTTCTTGCGTAACCAAGACGTTCCTATAAGAAAAAAGTGCGAGCATCGACATCATTGTTTTTTTACTGATTTTTTGTACTGTCTAATTTAAGCACTTAAAGTTAAAATTGGCTGGCAAGTCTTTTTCCAGGTTTTTTCGCAATGTCCGTTTTGTGACAAACGGTTTAGGAAAGAAACCTCATTATGTTTCTTCCAAGAACATTTTGTAAAAAAAAGCATTCAGAAACTGTTGATTTCGTTCAGTTTTTGCGTTGTTTCAAAGCAATTAAAAAGAAAAACGAAATGTCAGCCATCAATGTGACTTGCCATCAATGTGACATCATCAGTCGTACATTTTGATTAGAGTATCCTTTTCTTAGGCTTTACACAGCTAAGCGAGCTTCATCTGCCCGGATTTAAAGTAAGAATTTTCCTTCTCCTTCTCCTAGAATAGTCACTCAAAGGCTAATGGTTCCATCCTTTCATGAACACACTTTGTCTGAGGTTTTAGTTGAAATCTATCGGGTATGAGACCCACCAACAGCATAGCTTACAGCCTACCAGTGTTCATAATAAATAAATAAACGAGGAGAAAATTAAGGAACTTGATCGGCTGCTAATTAGCCTAATCAATCCAATCAACTCAGTCAACTAATCACCATTCTGTCAGTCAATAAGTCAGCTAACCAACTTTTAATAAATTAAAAAAATCAAAATTAAAAAAAATCAGTCAATCAGTTAAGTGATCAAAAAATTGCACTGATTAATTAATTAGTTGGTGAGATCAATCACTGAATAAAACTCATCAGTTAATTAACTATCTGTTGAGCCAACTAATAGACTAGCAATTATTATCGATTAATGAGTTAATCAGTCAATTAATTTAGATATTTGGAAATTAAAAACTGGAAAGCATATTTTTATTGCTTTAAATTTATTTTATAAACACATTTATAAGTTTTTCTTGTATTGTTATTATATTCCAGCTAAAATATTTTTCTTGTTTCCTTTTTACATGTGTGATCAATACTTACATTTTTCCTTGAAAATGCTTGAAGAAATTAGAAATCGATCCAAGCGCTTAGGCATACTTTAATATTATCTTACCTTATCAGCTATGTCACTCATTCATTCCTTCAATTTCAATTAAACGCACTCAGCTAGAATTTTAGCCAAGCACTTTTTTCGGCTCATCTATAAATTATCCAGCCATTTTAGTGCTGCACGTTTTTTGTTTCCTTTTAGGCGCTTTATGAAGCCAGCTTTAGGCTCACTTAATTTATTTATTGTGAAAAAATGAAATGATAAATGCCCTTAAAAATTATCCCATACATTTATTTAAATTACTTTCAACTTATCCTCAAGAAATAAAAAAAATTGAAAGAGAATATAAGAAAATAGATTAAATTCTCATATTTTATAACTATTTTCATTTTTGAAATTTACGCTTTCCACGCTTTTTTATGGAATCGATCTCTTAAATATAACAGCAGCAAGCTTTTGAGCTTTCAGACTTGATGACACTCGCTTCCACCATCTTCAATACATCACAAAATCCGCATTTCACATGTCATGGTAATTGATCCGAATGTTTATCTAACACGATGTCGCTAATAACCTAAGACTTGAAAATGTAAACATTGGGAAAATTAAATTCAAGAAAAGGATTCGATTGGTTAAAGCTACTCATTTAATTAATGCTGCTGTTCTGGTGCATTTTTTTGTAATGTGTGGCGAGATTAACCGAATCTGTAGAAGCGTATGGACAGTGGTTACATGTAAATTTTCTGGAGAACATATCGGAAGTGTGTTTGAAGAGTACATGCTGCCGGAGTGACCTCTCTGTTTGCCCTCTGAAACATGCTTCCACATGTCTACAATTTTAAAAAATGCAATGCTTAGAAATTGGCAATACTTTGAAGATTAAAAGGGAAGACAGACCGATATCTGCAGTGCTCACATGGGAAGCTTGGCTCTTCTTGTTCGGCGTGCATCACCATGTGATCCAACATTTCCTGCTGTGAACTTGTTTTTTTCTCGCACTGCAAGCATCGGTAATCTTGGCCGATTTTAGTGCAGTATTGCAGGTGACGGCTTATGTGCTTCTCCAACATTGCCGGACTTTTCGATATATGTCTGCATAAGACACATTTGCGGGAACCTAAATAAAGTAAACTTGGGAGATTTCATGTCAAATAAGAAATGTGGACTTAACATACTATCAAAAGCTTACCTAAATCAATATTTTCAGGCAGTGGTACACGATGTCGATAAAATTTATGGAAATGAATGTAACGAGCGTCACGGGTACTAAACTTGCAACCTTCTTCATCACATCGTATTGGTGGATTACGGTGATAAATTGTGACATGGTAGGATACCGAATTATATCGACCATAGACTTTTTGGCATACTGTACACATGTAACCAGATGGAACTCGCTCAATATATTTCTTGTTCCGGCACCATCCTTCAAATAATTAAGTAATTAATGCTCAATTTAAAAAAAATGTCTTTGCTTAATGAAATACGTTACATTTGACCCGTTTAAGGGTAAAGTCATTTTCATTTGTTTTCAAAAATCAGTATCAGCGAATCAGTGAATCGGAACTTACCTTCGCGGTCATTGCTGGGTATGATCACTTCTTTTTTGTGTTCTGTGTCATTACTTGGAGCGCGTCTCATTGATTCCGTCTCTTTAGAGGTGCAATTTACGATTGCTTCATCGATAAAACTTTGTAACCGTGAGACTGAATCAAACTGAAAATATCTTTAAAATAATCAGTGCTTACCAATGAATCATCGATTGCTTTACAGTTCTTATCACCACAAAACTGGCAAAGACGATCTACAGTAATCTCATGGCAACTTACAAGTACTGCTGACAACTGCTGCAATTATATTTGGTCATGAGAGGTACTGTATCTTATAAAGGAAAAGCACGGTAGATTAGAGCAGTTATTACAAGAGCAATGAACTGGGTCTGTCACTTACTGCATAGCGTCTTCTCGTTGGATTCCTGCCATTTTCTGTGAAAGATTGGAAAAACATGTCAGTATTTGGAAATAATATATTACCATGTGTCTGAAAAGATTAATTAAGATTCAAAATATCGCTGAATGAGTTCATAATTAATGAAATAGCTAAAGCCTGAAGTGACAGAAGCAGCTCAAGCTTAAAGTTATTGTTTACTCCATTGGGAATAGAATGATAACAGCTTACGCGATACGACGATAATGATATGACATGTGACAGAAGAAAGAAAAAGAGAAATGTTTCTAAATGAAGCGGGAACTTTAGCAATAATGTTCTACAATGACATTTAACTCAATTATTTCTCATAAATAGAGGATAACGAAACCTAGGGATTGAAGCCATTAAACATCAAATTTCTTACGAGCCTTTGAGAAGCCCAATTTTCAACTTCGCTCAGTTTGGATCATAATTAATTTTTTGAAAGCGAAAAAAAATTGGCGTAAAATATTTAAATTTCATACCGACCGCATACTTTGCATGCGATGATGTATCCATTCCTTCACCACTGGAGATGTAATTGTCGGTGTATGTAAATCTTAATTTCATAACTTATAAATATTAATTTTGTCTTTCCAACTTTCAGCATATTCCAGCAATTACTGTATTTATAGTTACTACTGTCATCATTTAAACCTCTTATAATCTGCAATTTTTTCTCCAGTTTTTCATCACGCGTTGCTCAAACTAACAAATTAGATAATGGAATCGAAATCGAGACTAGACTCGGAGTCGAAACCCTTATTTCTATATATTTTTTTCTATATTTTGATATTGTTATTTCCATATTTTGACTGTACACTGAACAAACGAAGTGCACTGAATTAAATTTGTTCAACTAGTACCTGATAATTGTGCCACAGACTGCATGTCCTGTTCAGACGTTTGCATCAGATTGAGCGCTTCGTGGACTTCATATAGCACCGCTAACCGCTTAAGCTATAAAAAGTTTGACATTAATTGTAATTGGCATATTTATGAAAATACGAACTGTTTCATTTATAGACATGTTAGTTATTCATCAAAAATCACTTTCAGCCAAAGCGAAACTAGGAAAAAAAATAACTTCTGTAGTGCCATACTTTTCATAGATCTAACTAATTCAACTAACACGTGACATAATTCAGCTTTTTACTAATTTCTGTTTAAAAGCCTCAAAATTATTACGTAGTTATTACTATTGTGATTTCAAACAGTTTTAATCAGGAAGTTTTTAAAAATGATGTGATATTTGGAAGATTTACAATATGTGGTTCACAATTGGTTGTTTCAAGTGAACCAGTATACATGAAACTGATTAGAGCTTCTAAACAATTCACTTCTTCGGTGGATTTTAAATTTAAATTGATCTCTTGCAAACTAGCCTGAAATCAGCACATTGTGTATTTTACTAAAAAATTTCAATATGTTTTTATTAATTTCTGCTTTTTAAGCATGTATTATATATAAATGGTGCACATTAAAAAATTTAATATAAAAATGAACAGGAAGTGTATTTGTTATAAGTTCCCTTTAAAGGATGAATACTTCCATTGTAAAAGATCCAGAATTCTCTTAATTGTTATTTGCTTTCAGCCAAACTTTATTCGAGCAAAATATTCACACCTTTTCCATCATATCATACGACAGCTCCTTCAAAATGTTGCTTGAGCAGTGTATTATTATTTGATGTACAAGGATGCATTTAGTGTAACCATTCACAGTATCGACGCGAATACTGCAATCTAGAAGCTCGCCCCTCTGTCGACATTGCTGTAATCTGCGAACTAAAGCGTTGCAATGATCGGGAGCTCTTAATATTGCTGGGAGCATCCTGAAATAACCTCATTATATTCAATTCTCAAGAAAACAATGAACTTCTCTGCTGCTAAGCTACGATTTCAAGAAGAGTTCAATATTTCCATTCTCCATCAGAGACTTAGCTCTGTAGCTAAAAAACGAATATTTGACTTTTGGGAAGTCAAATAAATACTGACTTACTTTAGTTAATATTTTAGCTTACATTTTAGTATTTTAATATTTTAGTTAATATTTTTGCTGAACAATCTAAAAGTCCGAAAGCTTTCAAATAATAAAAGCATATGTGTTGTAGACAGCGAGCAGAATAGAAAGACTATAACTTGTACCAATTAAAATATGATTCGTTGCTTATATGAGAAAAGATATTTCATACTTCATTATTAGCCAATCATAAAGTGCTCCTTTTTACGATGTCACTGTAAGGGAAGGAAAAATAAAAACGATTAACTCCTGCAGCTACAGATAAAATAACAAAGATTTTACGGCTTCCCTAAAATGATTCACTGCAACTCCCATACGTAGTTAACACGGACAAAAAGCACTTTCAACAAATATTTGAATGGTAGACGGAGTGTCCTGCTGTGTTTTGACAAATAATATTGCATGTGAGCAGTATTATCTGAACTTCAACCTCTCATCTAATTCTAAACTAGTCTTTTCTCAACCTGAAATTTGTCAAAATAGTGATACTTTCGATTTTTCAATCATTGAAAATTGAAATAAAATTTTGCTTAACTTTCGCATTGCATCTCTGCAATAAGTAGAATGGTTACAGCAATCTTATTTTAGTGACAGCTGATGTTGATTTCAGCACCATTTTTTAATACTTTTATCAAACTTAACTCACTGGCACTTCATAGAGAAGAAAACGAAAAAAATTTTCACTCTAACTTCAAATTCTTTCAAAATGATTGATCAAGATATGATGAGACAACATCTAGATTAATTTCAACATGACATCTCTGGCGAAGATTCTAAGCATTTAACAAATCGTAGTAACAGTATTCATGTATACATCAAATTCGTCGCCAACCATTTTTCACCTTGTATTTCCTAAAAAGACGGCTGTAAGGTCACCATATCACTGATAAGTTTCTCTAATGTTGCACTTACTTCATATCACTATCCGTCATTGTATTCACAAAAGCATTATGAGCAAACAGAGCAGAAGTCCAGTACTTTCTTATCATGAAAAAAGATTCTTCAGTTGAAATTTCAAAATAAATGAGCAGTTTGGAAACGAGGGAGTGTTGATAAGCATGTTGGCACAATGAAGATTGTTATTACTGGCTCTAAAATAAAATTGTTCTGATCACTAATCAACGTAACGGAATCATCAGCAACATTCAGAAACACTCTCGACATGACCCGAAATTTCTCATTGGCAATCTTTGATTTCCGAGGTTTAGTTTGGGACAAACACAGGTCATGTTATCAGCAATAAAGAAATGTGCATTTTGTCGTCCCATAAGTGCGATATCTCTGAAAGAAACGATAATATTTCGCTGATAATACTGACAATGAATTATTCTGCACTTCGAATTGATGTGAACAGATTTCTCTACTGATAACCAATATTTCGAATTCCCTTTTTCAAAATATGTGATTCTTTAACTGAATGCAGAAAAATTACAATATTCATGTTTGTTATACGAAGTTTTTTATTATTGAAAATAACCTTTTAGCAATAAAAGAATTTTTCATCTGCTGTCTTCATTTCGTTTAATTTTTGATCGCTTCATTGAATGAAATTGAGATTCTTGTAGAAAAAAATATGCTCCTTTTCAATCAGTTAAGAATTAGAGACTATTCACACTGCTAAATAACTAAGCATGAAATTGAAACGTTTCTTTAAAAAAAAAAAAAAAGCCATTCAAAACAAATAGATGATCTTCACATCGTGTAAAAATGCACCTGAGTCATCTTCCAATTTAGCAATCAGCTTAATAGGAAGTTTAAATCTGTCCCGAAACAATTTTTACTTTCTGTTAAATGTTTTCAGCAACTTAAATAACAACTTTAGTTTGCATCATACTTCAAAAAACAATTCTCATCGGGTTATGCCATTTGTAGTAAACTAAGACTAGCCAAGTATCTGCAATTACAGTAAAGGGTGTCAATAACAAATAACCTTTGGCAGTAGATTTTGCATTCCATATTCTCTCTGAAAATGTCACAAACGAAACTTTAACTCTTTATCCCGATCCCAAAATAAATAGTCTAAAGAGATTTCTAGAGGATGCAGATGATGAATGAAAAAATAAATGGAGGAAGAAAAGGGAAAAGGAACGGATGAATAAGTAATCATCCTCTAGAGGAATCTTTTGTAATGTATGCACACAAATTACAGTACATTTTTAGTTAGGTTGTAAGAAGTTATAGAGATGGAATTCCATAGTCCAAAATCAGTATTTATGTAAGAAGAAAATGAAAATATTCGCGAAAAGGATCATCTTTTTTTGAAAAGAACAAATCACCTCGTAAAGCTTTGATATTATTTATTTTAATTGTTCAACACAAAATGTTTAATAAGGAAACTTACAAAGGCTTCATAACGCTTTGGAATAGTTGATAATTCATCAAATTGAAGATGAAGACAAATAAAACACACAGTGAGCATTAGAAAGAGGTAGGTAGATGAAAGCAAAGTAATTGGTACTACTGTACATGGCTAAAAATTATTTCTCACGTCAATATGAAGTAGTCTCTTTGTTACTATTACTCATTAACAATTAAAATCAATCAAATCAGCCTACCTCAACCAATTTTTATCCGAATCAATTTTCATCTGAAAAGATAACCTAAATCTCTGGTTTCAGTGTTACCTTTATAAAGAAGTTGCACTCCATCGGAATATAATAGTGTGGTAGCTATGTTCTTTCTCAATGAGCTTCATGAAGTTATGTGTCTGTTTTTTCTAATTCATCCTATCAATATTGGTGGTAAAGTAATCTGAGAACAATTTATATCTTTCCATTTGATCTGAAACATAGTTTCAAGATAATTTTACTGCGAAATATGTTCAGCGCATTTCCTTTTAATCAGGTGGCAGTTACTTCAAGTAAACAATTTCATATTGTAAGTTTTAGCAGTACACGTCGATCTATCTATAAATTGCATATTCAAAAGGCAATCTTCAGTTTATTTATGAATAAAAAATTCACTGTCTCGTATAATTTATTACAGAAATCTGTCAAAACCGACTCCAAATAATAATAAACATTAGTTTGCTGTTGCAGTAACATCGATAAAAAAGCAGTGAAACCTGAAAGAGTGTGAGTTTAAGGTTCCTTTCATTATGACCTATTTTACGTTTATATTTTTGCGCTACATGGTAAATGTGTCGTTCACGATGCCGAAATAACCATTCATGACAAATGAAAGCGCATTTAGAGTCGAATATATAGTTAAAACTGTTTGGTTATGAGACCTAAGAATTTTGCATAATTTCTTCATTAAAAGATTTGTCAGGTAGTATGATGGATTATTTTTCTTCATCCTTAACACGAGCATTACGTTTCGTATTAGACTCGACAAAGCTTGCTGAAAAATTTTGTTCCGGAAAACATTTCCTGACAACAGATGCGACATTGACGAAACCATCTGTTCCAAATAATGGATCACTTTTAATGAACAAATCATCAGCTATTTAAATTGGAATTAAAACACGATGAAGCAGCATTTTGCTGTAATGTAGAAGTTCCAAACGTTTGATTTGATTTATAACTAGAAAGCTCTTCTTTTGGATGCCTATAGATATTTTTATCGGATGAAACAATGAACTGGTCACTTCTTGATTCCCTAAAAATTGTTGTTGGTCAGAATCAGAAAGCGTGAGACAAAATTATCTATGAAATCGATTCAGTATTGAATTAGTATTAGAAGAAATGTTTACCTGAATCCAAACTTTCTTGAGAAGCGATTTTTAATAGTTCAGTTTCGATAATTAAATCTCGAAATCTGCTGATTTTTCGGCTAAAGGGCTGAAATTCTGCTTAGTTGATTGGTCATCCCCATTTGGCAGTTTCGCCAGGATTATGTCGTACTTTTTCGTTTATATCTCGACACCCGAAAACTACAACAAGGTTTTCCCGGAAAATGTGGATAGCTCTTTCGACAGTCTTTATTCGATATTTCTCTTCCAACTGTAGTAAATCATGCAAGAATTATGAAAAAAAGCACAGTTTGCTCGATAAATATGACAGGAAAGAGTCTGAAAGAGAGTGAAACAAACTTGTAGCTTGCAGTTCTGCGAATTTTGTCTCTAGAATCTCACTGCTTGTGGTTTTGTCAAATTCTACTCTTGGCTGAAAAGGATTCCGATAACAATTTACCTATTCACTGAAGATTTCTTTTTCTCCTATTGATTAGCAATTGACATAAAGAATTTCAAAGGTCAAGAAAACTGCTATGACATTAATAGCGACATTAATTTGTGTTTTTAGAACAGAATATAAATCAGTAACAGTAACCGGAATGATGTCCTCGTTGTCGGTGTCACTTTCGCTGCTCTCCAATAAGTCAAATTTTGCTTCGGTAATGCTGTTTTTATCATACTCGTCCTCCTCTGGTCGTTTTGTAACCACAGTGACAGTTCCCGCTTGTAATCGTTTAATTGCTGTTGCAATCTAGAAATGCGCTTTTTTCAGTTAATTTTATCAATCTGGATATTCTGATATTTCAAAATATAAACTCGAAATCTCTGTTCCCAAATTGATCATAAAAAGTATATTGAAATTATTTTATCAACCTCTTTTACAGTCACCACACCCACAAGGGCATCACATTTGATGACATTTGATAAGTTCGTCGTATGCCCAGTAGTGAAAAAGCAAAGACGTGTCTTCCACTAGCTGGAAAGGTGCAAGATTGATAACCGTGTAAGAATTATCAATTCGCTTACTGAGCTGCTGCTTTTTCCATATTTGGCGCTATAAGAACTGTCATTATATTATTGAATAATTGATTCTTTCAAACTACTACGAAGTTACTTTTTTTTGAAATTTTAATCTTTATGAAAAATGATTTCGGAAAGAAATGAAAACAATCACTTCTTCTTTATTGAAATCATCTTGTTCCTCTTAAGAAATTGGAAACCGGTACTTAACAAGGGACTCGTCCTTATATGTTACATCTTCCACGGCTTCATGAAATTCGTCCCGCATCTGCATTCTTCGCAAGTACACAGCGCGTCGAGCTTCATCTCCCACGATTTGATTCAATAGGTAAAGAAGATTTTTTTGACTCACCGTTTCCAATAATATCATTGATGCTAATTTTTTTTTTTGCACTAAATATTTTTTGTTTCACTAAACGCAGATTTTTTAATTTTCAAGAAAAGAGTAATCAATAAAATGAAAACTTCACATGGGTCATCTTCTAGCGGATATACCACTAACTTGTATGTGGTGATCAGTAACTCTTAATTTCGTAATAAGTATTCTGCTTCGTTAAAAATTTCACGTTTTTAACTATAATTTGTTCTACATGTATTTCATGAACTCTGCAAAACTATTTCATATGCACAACTGCAAGTATGCACTTTACAGCAAGTGAATTTTTTGAAAAAGGTTTTGGAAATCAGTATACTATGAAGTGGACTTTGGAATATCTGGAAAGTATGGTAAATGTTTGATTTTGATAATGCTATCGTAGAATGGAGGCTGAAGTGATGAGCAAATAATATTTGACAACAATACTGCTATCTGAAAGGCAAAAGAATTGAATAAATGAATCATAACATCGTTCGTAAAATGACGGATACGGTAGTAAGGATAAAAATGAAATACCATAACAGGAAGTATGTATAGCACTTGACCAGTTAATTCAAAAGCGATCACAGAAACAGAAACATTATGCATTATTGCCCCACAAAATGACACCACATCTGAACGAATAAAGAAAATGATTACAAGAAGTCGAAAGAATGCAGTGGCATTACATTAGATTTCCATTAGAATGAAAGATACGATATAGAAGATAGATTAATAACTGAGTAAACTATGAAGAATCAATAATTGCTGATCGTTATGGAAGTCATTAGGACAGCCAAGAGTTATCAGTTTGCCGATAAAACGACCGATAACAAATATTGGTATGAATATACCTACTGGGACTGGCAATGTACTCGCAAAGATTACCAAAAAATACTACGAATTTCGATTCATTGTTGATTTGAATAGAAAGAAAGCACATAGACTAGCCAAATTTAGTGGAAAATGCAATCTTGAACAATAAGAACTAAGAAAGAATGAATCATTCATTGCTTCAAATCCACTAAATTTGACTAGTCAAGCAGTATGTTGGAGTGATGTTTTATAATTTTCCGAATCAAGAATTAAAGACTTAAATTAACTTATTGTCTCTGAAAGAGTCGTTTTATGAAGTTATTCCTTCGGAGGAACAAAACGTATCGTCGATGTATAAGGATGAACAGTGCATCAGCCAAACCGCATATGCCACTTCAAAATTGCCATTTTATTCAAACTCACAATTATCAATTTCGGAAATTGGAAAAATGAGAAGAATTGAAACAATTACTCAATGCATGCGAAAATGAGCAGTTCTTCGGGGTAATATGATAGGAATTTTGTTTAAAAAGTACTGACACAGCTGCTAAAATATCTTCTGTCACTGCTCAACTTAATGAGACTACTTAACATCAATTTTTTGAGCTTTTCATAGGAGCACAAGAAAAACAAATAATGGTGAAATCGTGGCATTACGTCGTCAACAAAAAAAGTATTTTCTTACCTAGCATTTTCCATACCGAAATACCGATGAATCCGTGTGTTTTCTACTTTATTCAATATATCTATTCAAAATTTTTCAGTGCTCCATTTCTTTCATTTCGAAAATGAAAGAAAACTGATAATAAAAAGTGAAGTGGAAAAGGCCATTTATTCTTCTAATATTTATGAATTAATGATAAAAGATAAATATAAAGGGAGTTTTTATCGACTTTCTCTATATGTTGAGGAGAAAAATAAGAAAAAAATATTTGTGGATTTGTTGAATGATAATGAGAAAGGTGATCAGTTATCTCTTTATGAGCATGCTTCGATTTATCCATCGATTTATCATTTACCAGTTTACATGACACTGAGCCAAGCCAATTCAACCATAATTGTTCAGAAAAGTTTCATAGGACGAAAATAAATTTTAGCATCTTCATTTTTCAGGGAAATATTTTAAATGAAAGAATTTTGCATATGAAATAATATTAAAACTAATTGCAGATGTGAAGCATCAGACTATTGATGCGTGACAGTGTGATCATTGACGAAGGATGCAACAGCATTCATGAATGTATTTGCCTTCTTCCAGGTTTTGATTTAAATTTAATTCGAATTTTCATTCAAGCATGAAAGTTTGCATAAACAAGTTTTGCTGACTAACAAAATACTTGCATATGTAATTTCTTATTAATGTTTGTTTTCAATTTAAAAAAATGCATGCAACAATGACTTCTTAATGTTCTCTCACTTTTTTATTCACAATTAATTTATTTCTCTTTGATTTGCACATTTCTGCCTTTTCTTCCTTTTAAATGACTGCTACTATCATCAACGATCCTTTACTTCTCCAATTCTTTCCTTTTATATTGTCTGAACAACTTACGGTCTCTTCTTAACACTTTCTGACCTCCATTATTTTACTTTATTGCCGACATTTAGTCTTTTATTACTTGCATGTAATTATCAATGATCAGCAATCTATACTCTATTACTATGGATCACTCTGGATTACTCAGAGTTATTATATTCTTAATTGTATAAGTCATATATACTCATTAATTTATCACCTAAATCACTTTTTTCTATCAACTAAATCGAAATATTATGATTCGTCATGCGTTCAGTAATGCATAGGATTTAATTTTTTAAATTACAAAACATTCAGAAAGGCTTTTGATATATTAAATGAATTTTATTGATAAAAAATCGAATTATTTTTCGGCCAAAGTCTAGAAATGGTGAATTGAGAGAACTGGAAAGCTTGATTTGTTGCCAAGAATTCCGATGCATTTAATCTTCTGAGATCCAGAATATCTGTTGCTTTCTCGAATTCCGAACTATTATACTGTAAAAGAAGTTGACAATCTGTTAGGAAAAAGAAAGACCGATTTATGTCAGATTTCAATTTGAACACCTGGATTCTTTGCAGGTTACAAAATGCACTTTGGTATATTTAAGAAATGACATTCGCTAAACGACTTCCATTCAAAATTACATTCTGCAATTTGTTTCGGTTGTGTCTTTCGGTTTTAATACATTGTATAGCGGTAATGAATGAAACGAAGAAGATGTGCTTCTAGGGAATAATGGGAAGAGAGATCATAATTTTGGTTTTCTAAGTATGTAAGACACGAAATTCGGACTACTTTCGACCAAAACTTTTCTCATTTAATCCAAAGAATTTCCTCTTCAAGCAGTATCAAACTGAAACTGAAAGATAAAGTCAGATTGAGGAAGAGAAGGCGATTATTTTGCAATATTTATTTCATTTCTTTTGCCATTTAAATCATTTCACACAGCTACCATTAGCTCTTTTGATTTCAAATTTCACGATGTTTAAATGAAGTTTGAAGTTGAAGCTTAAATATAATATCGTATATAGTGAGTCCCAATATCCTTTCAAGAAGATCGAAGCAACCGAGATGTTTCCGATTGTTAATCAAATTGAGCTTAAGTAAAAGACTAGACGATCCTGTTCATAGGGATTTAAAGAAGAAATCGTTCTTTTTTTTGAAAACAATCACAAGAACACTTGATATCAATAAATGCTTTCAGACCTGTGAATGTCGGAATATGCTGAGATCAGTTGTCATTGCTCAAATTCAGTATAATTTTTGAATAAATTGATTTTGCGACATTTACAAATAAATGCAAATTTGCGCACCTCATGAAAGAGAAGGAGGACATGGAAACAGGGATTAATGAAAAGCTGAAAGCAGTTGGAGAAAACTATCCATAATTGATAATTTAATTGCTCAGCGCTCTATCCTTATAATATACATCTTGTGTACCTGTCCCATTTAGTTTACAAAGCAAATACTGAGTGCTTCAAAGCGAATCAAACTATTCAATGAACTGTTCAATGAGGTTTTTGGAAGTAAGCAAAAATTTCCCTTTTACAGGTCAACCATAGAGAACTGTTAATATGTTACTGATGGACTGAATATTCCTAGCAGGTTCGGGTGATTGTGCTTTTGCTGATACTCGATTATCGAGTTGATAAGTTTCAGACATGTATCTTGCGCTGTTTTCAACTGCTGCTTTTGAATTCACTTTGAATACTTAATTGCTGAAAAAAGAAAGAAACGGCACTGATAAGCTTATTACTTATTTAGCGTTAGAATTCTTAGTTCAACATCTTTCAGCATCCTGAAATAACAAATCTCAGCATTTGCTTAATTAACTTAAAAAATTGCCAACTTAAAAAATTCGTCAAGTGATTTCAGATCATGTGATAATAATGAACATTACTAAATGTTGACAACTAACACGTTGATGACTTATGTAACGTAACTAATTTATACAATGGTGCCTCTAATGCTCTCCGCAAC
>JBAMDO010000412.1:0-24370 GCA_037074765.1 Mansonella perstans
ATGAAATTAGCCGTAATTTCATATTAACAATATTTCAAAGCTATCATTTCATTGAAAAAAAAAAAAAAAAAAAAAAAACATTCTTCAATAAATATTAAAAAATCAATGCGAAAATGTTCAAATAAAAGTTATATGAAATATAATATTTAATTCAATATGCTTGCCACTGTGGACCTTTATGCCGATGATACATATCTATTATATTAATATAAAGAATCAAATTGCAGTTGCCATTTTATCATTTTTTTTTTTTTTTTTTAAACAGATGACTAAGCTTATAAACTTTCTTTCTCTCTCTCTGTATAAATATACAAAAAAATATTTTAAATGAAAAATCACTGCAATTAAATGCTTTTATTAAGAGAACAAACATAATTCTCTTAAAAATTGTCAATAGCAATGATCTATTATATTTTTATAATAATTTTAATAATTGAAATATTTAAAAATTTTTGCAATATAGCAATATATAAAATTTAATCCATATAAAATCAACAAATTATATTCACTTTAAATTAGCATAATCAAGAGAGAAAAAAAAAGTAATAGTTTTTGTTCATTAACAATTTCACTTCTAGTTCTCAACTTTTGTATCATTATTTTCTATTCTACAAAAGCAATTTGTAAGCCTCAATTAGTACAATCTCTTTAATCTGCAAAATGAACTCTAACTAATTGACTGATATAAATTGAAAATGGAATATTTTTGAAAAATAATTCCAAAGTCATCTATATTTATCACATTGTTTATATTTAATGGGTAAAAAAAAATAATAAACAAATTTTGAAAAAGTGAAATAAATTTATAATTTATTGTATAGTATAACTAAACAGTAGTAGGAGAGGAATGAAAATGATAATGATGACGATGCACAACGTATATAGAAACTGTCATTCAATTCTTCTATCAAATTGTCTATCTCTCCTACTATGGAATCATTTCTCTGTTATACTATAACATGCAATTCATCTCCATTTCTATTTATTTCTATATCACTTAATCACTGATACTGATACAACAACACTAAAAACTATTTTCTGTCACTATTCCTCATTGCCCTCCATGCTTTTCATCTTTTTGCTTATCGCAAATTTTTTTTGTTGACTCAATTTTCTCTTATCATACTACTCCAAATACTGGCCTCTTCTCTTGTTGTACAAAATAAAAATTTTGTAAAAATATTTTCAGTCTACCTATTCATTATTTAGAACACTGATCTGATTGATGCTAACTGAAATACACAAATGGAACGAAATCAATTGAAATGACATAGATCGAAATACTGAGCAAACCCTATACGGATAAGACTCATTCATCACACCTGTAAATAAGTTAGATAAATCAACAATCCTAAAGATACATTCGGCATATAACCCCATTTTGACCAGCATATAATAAAGCACCATGAAAGATATGTTCAGAAAAATTTGTGCAAATAAATTAAAGTTATAAAAAATACAGTAAAAGAAATAGGAAATTCATTTCATACTAAAAATATACTTGTCAAATACATGCAAAAAAGAATTCACTAAAAAAATTATAAAAGAATTCACTAAAAAGAATGATGTTCTTAATAGCACCGTTTCCTTATTATGCCAATTTCCAGAATTATTCACAGCATTCAGGTCCAGAAACAATCGATTTAGTTATTTACATGATTAAAATTTAAAATTTTCAAAATAAAAATACTTGTAAATTCAAGATAAGTGTACAAATTTGCAGAAAGAAATGACGAGCAATAAGAAATTACTTAACAAATGTTTATGAACGACGACTACTAAATGGAGCATCAGTAGACGAAAACAATCGTGCCATATCAGCGACTGACTTACGACCTGATCTGCTGTCATCATCTACGCTACAGCTTACCGGACGAAACGCAACAATCTGATCGGGCTTGGGTGGCAAATTAGGAGGTACTAAAGGTGCACCAGCTTTGTTTCGTCTTGGTACAATGGGTGGTGCAATTCCTGCTGAAGTGTTGGTTGATGGTGATAAAGATGGAACCCATGGCTGGACTGCTGCAAAACTTGTATTTGTAAAATTCTCTTGGGAAGCAGGCAACATAGCGCAACTACGTGTGACAGTTGGTGAACCTGAGTGATATTCATCACTAATCGATAAATTGCTGGAATTAGCATCAAACTCTGACTCGCCAGGTGAACAAGTTATTGACTCATTAGCTGCAGTATCGTATACCGCGGAATTTCTATCATTTTCGCTTCCACTATTACTCTGGTGAACTTCTTCCAAGAGTATCTGGGGCTGAAAATAGAAGTCTTAGTTCAGTTCGATGTGAATGCTGAATTTCGCTTCATTTGATACGGTTTAATTTTAGCAAACATTAATAAACTTTAACGGTCGACAACCTTGGTCCTTTTAAAATTTTTCATCGGCCTCGGACGGCATTTCGATAGATGATTCAAAGCAGAAGGCATAGGAGGAGCATCCAAATTCACTTTATCTCCCAATTCATCATTGGATAACTCCGAAATTACTGATTTCGGACGGTGTGACCTGAAATAATAAAAGTAACAATGATAAGTCACAAAAACAACATGCAACTTCAGATAAGAATCCTGGCATAGAAAATTTTTACAAGGAAAATCAAGTCGTCGATGCGTTAACATGGCTCATATCTTACCTAACAGTGACTAGTTTAGTAGCATTTGATGCACTAATTCCCGGTGAACCATTACTTCCATTTTGCAATCCAACCTCATCTTTTTCCATATTGTTGCGCTGCACACGGTAATCATTTACAATCCCTTGCACAGTTTCACTGATCAGTTTCCATCTTGTTTTACTGAAAAATGCTAAACGATTGAAGAAACAGGATTATCTAATGCAACTATTTCACATTCAACCATTTACAACCGCGGTTAGCGCCGGTTAAATTGATAGTGAAGCACATGTTCCGCATCATGAGACAGCTTATTCGAAGTTTCAAGAATGCCTTTCAACAGCTTCAAAAAAAGAGGTAAAACTTTTGTTTTGAACAAAACAGAAACATTTATTTGTAATTACATGAAAATTAGTCAAGCAAATGCCAATATCAACTTACCATAGATAGCTAGTAATATTGTTCATTAAAGCTGCACGAGCAAACGAATTGCGTTTTATGGTTAAAGCGCGCTCACCTAAACCTTCCTTTCCAGCTGCTTTTATAAGCGGATGTAAAACTTGCTGAAAAAATAACGAACTTTTTCAATAGAAGAAATCATCCAGAAAACATACGAATAGTAAGAATACCAACGGTGACAAAGATTCAGGCAAAGTACAAACCTTAACATTGCTCAACAGAACGTCATCTAAACGAGACATAACGCCATAAACTGCTTTTTCCAGTTCAATATCCAGTTGTTCAGATAAGTTTATTGCATTTAGCGACCGTTTCAATTCTTCCAAGCCAGTTTTTGAATTCTCGCTATCACACAGTTCAATTTCCTGGAAATTACAAATAACCAGAAATTCAAGAATTGATTTAAAACATGAAGCTAATAGAAAAAAAGATTAAGTCACGCAATGTTCTACCTGTTTTGAAGCAATTACAGAACATATGTACTGCTTTTCAGACTGGCTACGTCCTGTACGATTTTTTTCTATACATGCTTCAATCTGAAATATTTGTAATTGTTTTCTAAAAATTTATGAAACCAGAATCCATGAAATTCTAATTCCAATGCATAAGTTAGAAACTACAAAAACTCTAATTTTATGCATTTATTTCTTCATAAATTCGACATGATTTTATAGCAAATAATGTTATCAATAGTGTGAGAATAAATTTCAGCTTATAATAAAGTGTACCTCAGTGAGTGCTGCCAGCGTTTTTACACGATCTGCTCGATTCAGCGATTCTGCCACATCAATTATAGGGAACGGAAGAGAGAGCAGTGTTGAGTTGCTAAAGACAAAATAAAAAGAACGACATGGCGTAAGATTAATCAAACGATGTAAACAAGACTTCTGTAGACATTGAAACTATTTTTTGTAATCTGCAGCAGCCAGGCAAAAACTTCGATAAACATATATACTCTAACATTTAAACAATCACTTTCACCTCACGACAAGAGGCACAATTGTTTGACAAGATCTGTTATCCCTGAACAAATTTCACTTACAGTATTAATGAATGTGCAATATCCACATATCCATCACCGGTGATTTGATTCTTATCAATAAGAACCGTTTTTAAGGAAGTATTAATTTGTAAAGCTTTCGCCAGAAGGCGAGCACCAAAATTGCCTATTTCATTACCTGAAATGGGATGGTAATGACTCCACCTGTTTTTAAAGTAATATAAAAAAAAGATATCTGTATCAAAATAAAATATTCGGAAAATTACCACTTATGTCAAGATAATGCAAGGAAGATGAAACACCAAGTGAATTTAACAGTATACTTAAATGTGATCCCAATCGACAATCCGCAATAGACAATTCGTTTAATCTCTAAAACAGAAGCTTTAAATTTGATTTGCTTAAACTCTCCTACCATCACTTACTGAAT
The DNA here is from genome assembly GCA_037074765.1 of Mansonella perstans. Taxonomy (NCBI): domain Eukaryota; kingdom Metazoa; phylum Nematoda; class Chromadorea; order Rhabditida; family Onchocercidae; genus Mansonella; species Mansonella perstans. Next base: position 4,514 of record JBAMDO010000412.1, read on the forward strand.
TTTCCAGTGTATTTTTTATGTTGTCTTTTTCCTTCATAACAATTAATCAGTTGTGAATTTTCTACCCCATACAAATAATTCATTCATCTTTTACAATCCATTTTTGCAACCGCTAATGTTTCTTATTACTAGATTTTTGATTTATTAGTAAAAACTTCTTCATCATTCATGAGTTATGTTTCTTCATAAGCAATTAACCAAAATTATGAAAACTTCAATTTCTTATGCTATCTTATGAACTATTATGTTTAATTACTGACAAGAAAGTAACAAAATTAAGGGACTTTCATTCGTATTACATGAAATCATGCCGAAATTTACCGAGTCATCCTCGCCAACAAGTTTAACGATTTCCAAAAGAATGTTGGATACCATTGTGGTGTTCTTCGCACCTCGTTTACAGTTTGGAAAATTTACTCCACTCAAATCCAATTTGGTAAGATGACACATTTGTGAAGTTGCCAAAACCACCGGTAACAATTCCGAATCCAAATTATTATCTTTCAGCGACAATGTACAAACATCCACTCCATTAAGGCACGTCTCCAGTACAGTCGCTGAACTCCTGTAATAATCTCATAAAAATGATTCTTATTCGATTTGTTAAGTCGATACCAAGACGAATTTGTATGATTCGACTTTTCAGTAGTTATTCTTGCATTGATGAATGGTAGCCCGAATTAACGATCCCATTAAAAAGATCACTTGGGGATATATATTTGAATTTTTTGCTGGAATCACGATGAACAATAAAACTTTCAACCAAAAAAAACTACTTCAAAAAATTATGTGGGGTACCTCCAACAAAGTACGTGATATTCTTACCAGTAAAGAAATTGGTAACAACATGAGACATATACCGCGCTGCAAACTACACTACTTTTCATCAAATGGAGAGAAACCTCCAATGAGTATCTGTACAATAATTGGTATAGCTTCAATTCCAATTATATATAGAAGTTTTGATTTTAACATCGAAATAATTACACTTACTTGTCACAAATACCGTTCAAAGATAGCGTGAATGGCTTCAGCTGCTCATTACTTGCAAGACCAAGAAGCAAAGCCTAAAATAATTTACTATAATAACTAGAATAACATTTAAAAGAAAATAACTTCAAAAAACTACCAGTGCCGAAAAAAATGCTCCTATCCTATCAAATTCATAATCTTCTTTGCCCACTATCCTTTGCCACTACTAGTGATTAAAATGCGGTAGAATAGTCTAATAATTACCTTTAAAATATCAGAATTTAATGTAGTATTTGAAAAATCAAGCTCTTTCAGTGCTACGGCAGTAGAAAAATATTCCTTCATTTGTTGTGCACTTTCTTTACTACGGCGACCTGCTTGACAACCCGCTAATCTGGAATTAAATGGCAAAAGATCCATGAAGTTTTATTCCTCAGATAAAACTCACAAAGAATGCACTAATATTAAGCAAGAGTGAAGCACAGAATATATTTGAAGAATGTTATAATCTGCTAGTAATGGTGCTAAGAAAGAATGAGCTCAGTAGCAGTGCAAAGAGGTCGTATTTATGGTTTATTTACTAGCAGCTTTACAAATAATATTATTATCAATAACATTAAAAAGACTAACGAACTTCAGTATTTCCAACTGTAAACCACCATAAATGAGCGAAGCCCACAACTTATCGATATTTATTCCAGTTCCAGAGAGATTCAAAACCCGAAGACTGACACATAATGATAGCAGTTGTAGTAAATCAGTTACATCCTGCATATTCCAATAATTAAAGGGGAAACCAAGCAGAATTTAAGAATTAATTTCAACAGATTTTGTTAACCAATACTTTCAAGCATTCCACTTTGTAATATGCAGTTATCTGCAGTTACCAGCCGGTTAATCAATGGTAACTCCATATCATATATCATTGAATTTTTTGCCATTTTTAATTCTATTCCCTCGTTAGGAATTTTTAAAAAGAAGTATTTCGGAAACATAATCACAAGATGGAAAAGTTTCTAACTAATTTATTATATTATATTGCATTTTATATGTTACTTACATCTTTCAAATTGTTTCCAGAAAAATCAAGCGCAGCCAAGAATTTGCAGTCAGGAATTGTGCTTGCTCTGATCCCTTGCAAGATTCCATAGCATACCTGATTAATACTTTTCTCTGACATCGCACATTCGGAAAATGTTAATGATTGTAGTGATGTCAGTTTTGGTAGCAAACTTGATAAGGCAACAAAGCCTAGAACAAATTTATAACAATAGCACTGAACTATGGTCTGAAGCATAATTTGATAATGAATTTTTTTAAACAATCCAATCGAAAAAAATACATGCATAATGAAGTGCTGACCTTTCTTATCATCCAATACATTCTTGGAAAAATCCATCTCTTCCAAACAAGGTATGTTACTTTGTAAAGCATTCGAAAACAAAGACATAAAATCTCTAAAAAATTTAGCAAAATGACAAAACCTCAAAATCCGTTTTTACTTGTACAGGCAATAATGCCAAGCATTCATAAATTTGTTTTAAAGTATTTGAAAAACAGAAAGATAGTATCTGAATTTCTCAATCTTTACTCTATCACGAAAATATAGTTGGAGAAAGGCTGATATGAAGAATGAATATTTTTGGTTCGAATCCAATTTAATTTAAAAAATAAGTAGCTCACAAAAAAACAGAAAAAATTACTTTGGAAGAGCACAGTTACGAAGAATAAGTACTTTTAGAGAACGCGAATTACGAACAATTGATAAGATAATATCCACAAGATCTGAACCTAATTTGACATCATCAATGCATAGACCCGTAAAATAGCAGGAATACTGGCACACAGCTACGATAGGTAACAAATCTCTGAAAACATAATATTTTAACCAAATCTATTCATAAAAGTTTTTTAAAAACTCTTAAAAAGAAAAGATATTCAGAACCACTCATTCTCGCTCGGTAAATCAATCCTAATTTAATAAATAGGTGAAATCACCGAAAACTTGGCTTTCATATATTAAAACGATTACTTCAAAAATTTTAACTTGGATGAAAACATAAATAAAATGAAAATCACCTTGGAAGCAAATGGGTGAAGTCATCTAATCTTAAAATATGAATTCCATGAGTTGCATATATTTTCTCTATATCCTGGAAAAAGGATTGAATATTTTCTTTATGTTAAAAAATATGAGTTAGATAAGCGGAAAAAAAAACGGATATATGAGGAAAAATCTTACCCAAACAACTTCATCACGGAATGGTTGATCGTAATAATCACAAACAGCAGCGTAAGATCTGCGAAAATTATGACATGGTAGATATGGCCGGCTGCTGGGCAAAAACCAAAATTCATCATATAAATCAACAGGGTTTATTTCCAACAAATTCCTGCAAATATATTACAAATGTTAACATATAAATCAAAATGATATACTACTGGTAATGATAAACAACACCAAACTCGTCCTTCCTTTCTTTTAAATAGTGTGAAATTCATGACGGATCTTTGGCAGATTTATAACTTTGCCTACCTCAGATTTTGGGTAATATCCGGAAAGTAATGCTTGAGAGAGGAAAGAACAGAAATAGCAATATTTTTGGAACCATTTTCTAAACGAATAAAGATGCGTCTTTTGCCCAGAAAACTTTCATCGAGAACAAAACACACCTAAAAAAATTATTTCGAGAAAAACCATTGATGTTAAGGATGAAAACGACCAACAACTTAATAAACAACTGTTTTTGGAAGCAAGAGATAAATGATTATTGTATTTGTGCGCAATAACTGTAAGAAAATCTCCACAGTTAAGCAATAACTAAAAAAACCTATACTCTATAACAATTTTGATATTCTGAAATATGACTTGAATCTGATACTCATCAATCATCATAACTGGATTTATTATTTCAGTATAAACAATATATCTGAATCTGAATATATGATGGATTTTTTCTAGAATTTCGTTGAGTGATTATTCGCTGTTTCAAGAATGATTAGCTTTTCCAAGATAATGATTAGCTGCTTAATTTGGATCAAAAATAATTATAAAGAGTTACTTCATTATCGCTAATGATTTGAATAACACGTATTGCTAGAACATGGAAAGTTCGGTCAATCTTCAACGAAGATGGTGTTTTTCCATGTAATATGAAAACCCGAAATTTCGACAATGCAAAGATTCGATTCTCAAATTTGTCTGTTTTCGTACCATATTCTATGCTACATACCAGTCGATAATCCCAGAACTTTGATCCAAATATGGAATTACATTTCTCTATAATAATATAAAATATGGCCCAGTTGATCCAGGCAATTGGTACACCTGTCCATGAAATTTCTGCGCCTATTTTTTAACTCATTCTGGTATTTCTCGAATCAAAAGAAATAGTACGCAAAAACTCAAAAACTGTTCATCTAATAGTTCTATTAATTACCATTAATCTTTTACATGCAAAATTACATGCAGAGTTGGAAGTATTGCAAAGTGTGGAGGGAAATTCAGCAGAAAATAGCTATTGGTAATAATATTGAAATTTCTGCATTTCCAATTTTATGACAGAAATTTTTAAACATGAAATCATTCCTCTTCCTTTTAAACTAAATAAAAATACGTGATACCTTGAACATAGCTACATAATTCGGCGTGCACACTTCGTGATAATGACATGTCTCAGATGATTTCTACTCTTTATACACCCATCTGCTTCATACCAATACTTAAACCTACAACCTGAAAATGGTATTCACCGAGAATTTGTAGAACTATATATGAACACTTATGAAAAATATATGATATGCAAAAAAATTTAATCGATAATGGTTCCAAATTAACAAATTTTTTTTTGCATCTACAACATTGGTCATATTCATTTCACTGAAATTGAAGAACTGATGTACGACTATTCCGACATTTGTATAAAGAAGCGTACGACAGAAGGAACACGTTAAAATGTATTACAACAACGTGATGACATGAATGTCTAAAGAATCACAAAAAAATGTAAATAACACATTTAACTTGATCAAATTATATGTCGTATGATCATTCGTTCGAACACGAAAGCTTGATAGTAAACTGATAGGATGCTGATTTCTCTAAACATTACAACTAATAAGATGATATGATAAAATAAAATTATCAATTCATCTTGTTCTTTACGGATGCTAATCTCTCTAAACACTAAAACTGATAAGATGATATGATAAAATGAAATTATCAATCCATCTTGTTGCTTACGGATGCTAATCTCTCTAAACATTACACCTGATAAGGTGATATGATAAAATGAAATTATCAATTCATCTTGTTTATTATGCTTCCATTTCTTTTTTTATTTTCATTGCATCTTACTTTGACTTTTTCTTGCTATTCTTACTTTCTATTACTCTCATTTTCTCTTTCCTCTACTTTTTTCATTTTTATTTTATCGATACTTTTTTGCTTTTAACTTCAAAGAATAACTTTTGGCAGTAAGTCAAAGTACACGTTGCAAGAGTTCGCAACGGAACTGCAAATATTTCACAATTAATGTTTCACGTTTTACGTAATATTTCTATCCGTCAATTACAGATTATCCTTGCATTCACCTTTCTAATTTCCAAACACTACCCCTCCACCCTCAGAACCAATTTATTCTCCCATTCACCTCGGATGTGTCATCGTGACAATATGGCTGTAGGATACGCCCAACGGTGACTGCTGCAGCGCAATATTTATCGGGAATGAAGACAGAGTAATTCCTAAATTTTTTTCGTTCTCACGTTTTTTTTTCTAGTTAAGATTTGTTTGTAGTTTGTAATAGTCTTTATCACCACAATCATACACGTTATTTCTATGTCTACCAAATATTTTAGACTGAGATTTCCCGGGAAATTTTCTTTTGTCTGGCTAGATTCTGTCTTTGATGATGGTGTGAGATATTTTCATTGTATCTATGTAGATAGATTGTATTCAGATATTTTCCTTTTGCATTATATAGCATATTAGTTGAGATTGATTCATTTGCCAACATACGTTTGCATTCACTTACGTAAGTTTTTGTTTAGCCCACGTACACACGTACATTTGATTGAATGTTGATGAATATATTTCAGTATGAAATTTGCTTGTTATGGTAGTATCGTATAGTGAAATTCGATGGCATTGAAAAGATAAAATGTCATTTAAATGGCCATGGCAGTATGAATTTCCACCATTTTTCACGTGAGTTATTCAAAAAAAGAAAATTAGAAATAATATAAGAAGAAAAGGCCTATTTTCAGGATTTCTTTCGAAAGATAATAAAGAAAAGAATTTTTCAAGCATTAATAATGATAAAAATTCTACTCCAAAATTTCTTACTCTTAGTATTAGATTAATATTCTTACATCGTTGTTAATGTTCTTATATCATGATTACTAGAATAAGATTATTCTAGATTTCAGAATTCTTTTCTTAATGTTAAGCAATAAATCTTAGATTTACCAGTACTCATGAATATGATTGTATAGTTCTTCCTATAATAAAATCTATATAATATTTTTAACTTTTTGTTTGTTGTGGTGAACAAATAAATTTCAAACGTTGACACGTAAATGATTTAGAAGATTTTCAGGCGAATCTCTTGCGTCTGTTATGTTCATTTTATTCCAGCTTACAAACTACTTTAATAACACGTGAAAAGCAATTGGAAGCGTGGAGTCGATTAGTCGTCGATTATTGCCAATTTCATAAAATTTATACAGTGGACTTGGCTGATATATCAAATTCGGAATTATTCGTTAATAGTGCTCTCAACAGGAAATTACCACTAGACGGTGTACGAGTAGTGTTTGATTATCTCGAACATAAAAGTAGGTAGTATTAACAATGTTTGTTTCTAATTTTATTTGTTTGTTGTTTTCCATCTGTTCATTGTTCTAAAACTAAAATTTTATCCAAAAAGAGTTAGAAGTAAAGGAGGAGCAAATAATGGTGGTCAGTTTTGTTATGCCTTCAGAAACGATTTCTTTGCTGAAGCTGTCTAATATTAATTTTGCTGCAAATAACAGTAATTGGAACTAATTTGAAATTAAAATGGTCATTTTGAAGTTATGCTGAATTAATGAGGAAAAGAAATTAACAACTGATGAATAATTTGGTTTTCAGGGCATATCGATTGGTTAGATAAAAGCAAAAACCAGTGTCATATCTATTGGAGACGTCCAGAAGAGTGGGCTATACTGATATACGAGTGGGCAGTAAGTAACAGTTTACTAAACACTCCCTGTACTTTGTACGAAATAACACAAGGGGACGACGTTACACAAGAATGTTAGTTACTTATATTTTCAACTTTATTTTCTGAAAATAAATTTTTATAGTAGTTTATAGAATTCTAATAACAGGCATGTATTTTAGATATACATGATTTTTTGTTGCAAAATTATAAGTAAGTAAGATAGAGATCGTATTTGTATAATTTCGAGAAGCGAAAATTAAATTTGAAAGATTTTATCGAATTAAGTAAATAGTTTGATATTAAAAGATTGAATTTCGATTTCATGCTAAATGATTTATAATTGTGAATTAATTATTCAAAGCTTTAGATGAATTTAGTTTTATGATGGAGAAATTTCAGTGAACTGTTCATTTTAATTGTAGCATTTTACGGTCTGGATAAAGACGTGTTATTGAAATCGTTGGCAGTTCTTGTTGAACAGCGTCGTGCTCAATTATTAAACAGTGGAACCGGAACAGAAGGTGTAAAATTCCTTCAATAAGTTCTTCTCTTCTGTAAGTTCCAGTTTTATCATAATTTATAGTGGAACTGTTCAGTTAATTTGATATAATCTCGCAATTTTACAGAATTCAGGACTAGAATGTGGCAGATGTCAATTTAATTAATTTCATTGTAGGAAAATGCTGAACGTAACTAACTGCAAGCCGAGATTAGTGGACAATAATGTACGTTTTTTTTTTCTCTCAAAATTGCATTTCAATTATTCAGATAGTGGTAATGAAACTTTTAATAACAGAAAATCGTGAATGTTCCGTTTCTTTGAATTTATGTCAGTTTTCTTATGACTTTTAAACATAATTCTTGAAATGAGCGAAAAACTTACCCATAACAAAGTTGCAAATATACTTTGGGAAAAATTTTTATCCATCATTCTGTAATATTATTACAACCTTCGCTTTTTTTCAGCCTACTATTGTAAACAATGCGACTTCGGGTTTTTTAAGCAATAATGAAATAATCAAAGAAGGTGACACTGTCATTGTTTATGTCAATTACGGGAGGTCTTATGCAGTGGAGGTGAGACGTGGTCATGTGCTCACAATGAAATATGGTGCTTTGAGACATGAATATCTCATAGGAAGACGGTAGGTTAAATTGCTAATATTACCTCATAAGTTAGTGAATTACCTCAAAATGAGTTAAGAGATGTTTAGTAGTTAGTAATTTGCTCATTGTCTTGTGACACCAAAATATTGTATGAGGTTAATTATGCTTTTATTAACATTGATAAAGTGACGTCAGAATGGTTTTCATGGCTTAAAATTGAAGTTTTTTAAGAACATGTCTCTTATTTGTTTGTTTTTTTTTCAGTTATGGATCTCATATTTCTGCTTCAGCGGGTTTTATTTATGCATTACGTCCCAATGCAGAAATGTGGACGCGTGCTTTACTTCGGCGGACACAGATTATCTATACACCTGATTGGGCATTAATTCTGATGTTGTTAGATGTTAAACCGGGATCGGTGGGTTTTTCTGCATTCAGATATTTTTTTATTAATAATGATGTTTGATTGCAATCGAACAGTTATAGATAGTTTGTGAATGTGGTACGGGAAGTGGCTCGCTTTCACATGCACTGGCAATGACAATTGCACCAACAGGACACTTGTATACGCATGATATTGATGAGTCAAGAGTGAAACAGGTTCAACTTGAGATGGTGGTTAGTATAATTATTGCACTTTAAATCTTTTTTTTTCTCAAAATTATTCTGAATTCATAAGGTTAAATAACGTTGTAGAAACTGCATGATTTCATCTTTTAGCATTTTATTATTGTTTAATTTTATATTTCGTTAAGTAATTTATAGAAGCATGGATTAGGTGAAATCACTACGTGTTTGCGACGAAATGTTATCGAAGATGGATTTTCCGTGGAAAATATATGCGATGCAGTCTTTTTGGATCTTCCCGCTCCATGGGTTGCAATCAAATATGCAAAGCATGCATTGAATCGAAAAGATGGTGGACGTGTGGTCAGCTTCTCTCCTTGCATTGAACAGGTATTTCACTTTTATTGTAAAAAACTTAATACGTTTCCTTTTGAGAGTGAGAAGAAATTTACTTTTTCCAAGCAGAATGAAAGAAATTCTCGTGTTTTGGCATTGAATAAAATTATGTTACAGATACAGAGAACATGTAACTCTCTTCAGTGTGAGGGTTTTGTGCAAATCAGTACGGTGGAGTTAGTGCCGAGAAAGCTGAAAGTAATTTTTTTCGTTTTTCTCAATCTTTGTCCCTTATATATGCAAGAAAAATTCGTTTTCACTCAAGCCAACTATGTGCGATTTTTTTTTTAGCTTCTCTATTAGGATTAGACTGGGGTTGAACTTGCTGACTGGGTTGAATCAAATATTAGGACGGGAGATAATTTTTTTGCATTATAATTTCACTGTTCGCTTCTTTTAACTAAGGTCACTTGCATTGGTTGAACCTAGTGAGGAAATATTACCGCATGGAAATGCAAAAGATGATCAGATCTTTTCAAACATAACTGACAGGTCAGGGAAAAGGTCGAAATCTTATCGACGTTTTGTACTCTGTACCATAGTCTCCAAATCTCATTTTTCGCTATCCATTAGCATTGTTTCAAGGTAAAGAAAAAGCTGAGGGGACTTTATGAGATCGGACAAGACGCTGAAAAAATAAAGGAAGCTAGGGATTTATGTATATGTTGAGCAGCATTTTATGCTAAAATTGATTTAAATATTTTATGAAATAAAGAAATGTATCCCGTATTCTTTTTTCATTGTCTTGAAGTATTCAATTTAGATATGTCAGACATCTTTTAATTTTATGTGTGTGATATAAATATGGACACATTGAAATCGTTCAATACACGAAACATTCCTGCTGATAAGAAGAGACATTTGCAAGACAATGAAAGTGGAACTTTGGCATTGAAAAGATCCAAATTGAAAGGAGATGCAGTGGCAACGCGATCCCAAATGCAACACGCGACGGAGCAGGATAACCACAAGAGCTACACATCAACACTACTTCCATTTCCAGCTATACAACCAACACATACCGGTTACATTATTTCGGCAACATTATTACCGTCGGTATCGTCATAATCATTTGTAAAGCGTTATCTTTTATATGCCTGGTTTTTCTGCACTTTTTTAATAACATTTTAAATCTCAGAGTTCATTTAATTCAACACATTAATCGTGACATTAATTCATGGTAATTGCTTTTTGTAAGAGTCTGCATAGTTATAAATATTCCATCGGTGATTTGTTCCTTCTATCATTTACTTCTTTTCCATTTTTTTATTCATTGTTTTAGAAATATTTTTAACGAGTAGTATATGGCTAGGATGATGTTGTTTAAATTCCTTTTTATTCATTATAGTTGTCTTCAGGCTTTATCGTTTTCTGTTGCTGCAAATAAGGATAATAATCCATATCGTAGTGTCTTGTAATAGTTCATTTAAGGCTTATGCTTAAGCATGGTTTTCTGGACATTTGAAAAAAGCTAAACTGGATATTTCCTACTTTTAGACAAGCTAATTTGACAAATCACGTGTTGATTCATTCGGGCGTCTATTGTATAATGTATCTCAATACGACATTAATTTTGGTCGCAGATTAAGGAGACTAATAATGTTGACCGTTAGCCCAATGCTTAAATTCGAAATATTTCCCATTCAATAAGATTAGACATGGACATGCAACGCTATACTACAACAATGGATTCATTGCTTCTATGCATTTTTATTTATTTAAACTATTACTTTGCTGTTTTTAATCATTAATTCAATTAACTGATCGCATGTATAAGTCATAACATTAGAAATGAAGTAGCGAGTGTTTTTTTTTTTTTTTTTTTTTTTTTTTTTTTAATATTTTTGAAGAAATAACTTTTAAAATAAAAATATTGGGTAAATTTTTCTGTATGAGATATCACTGGCTTTCGTTTTTTTTGTGTGTTTATTTGCTAGTAGTTGTTATAATTGGTTTTTAAATGCAGTAAAAAATATTTTGAATGCATTTTTTTGTTATATTCGATCATATTCAATGCAAAAAGAAAAAGTTGCATCCAAAACGACCGCCTTGGATCGATAGCTCAATGATGTCAGCTGAACAAATGGCTATTTTTTGACTAGGCAATTAATTAATATCCTAGTCATATTCTAACTTAAGGCAAGCATAAATATCTTTTTGCAAGGTTGCACCACTCTCTATCATCATCAGGTTGTAAATATCCGTTAGACATGCCTGAAAAGAATAACGGATGAAAATGTTGAGGTTTTCTCCATCCAATGATTATCCTAACTATTTTCATTTATTATGCAACCTAGGCCTTTCCTTACACTTTGTTTGGCACATATTTATATATGGAAGGGTTATTGAATTAGCGGTGATTGTAAATAGGCCTAATTGTTGGTAGATGATTCATTTAATGATGCAAGAAATAAGCAATTAATGTCAATACTAACATAAATTTTCTTTAAATAATAAATAATTGTTATGCAAATATTTCTGGATAGCTTCTACTGACTAAATTAGCTCAGTTTTTTTTTTTGGGTAAACATTAAAAAAACTTCATTGCTCTCATTGATTCGATTTTCCATTACTTCAGTTAATTACACATAAATTTTAGCAGTAATTTCATCAATATCAAATCATAATTTTTTTGTGAAAAAATTTAAAAAACTTTTTTTTGCTAAAACAGGCCAATAAAGTTAATTGCATACTTAAATGCTATCCTTATTGAAATATATTGATATGATTAAGTTGGTCCCTCTTTCGTTTACACATAGACTTGTTGATCCCTTCGCTCTTACAACAAATGATAGATAAATGTGACGTGCTGTGGTAGTAATAGTGGTGTAGTCAACTACCACAACTATCACCGCCATTACCTTCTACTATTTCTGCTATTAGATACAACTGGTCATCGGTACAGCTCCAAACAAATCCAATTAATACCTTTATCGACCCGACAATAATTTTGTGCTTGTTCAACAACAATTCATAAACAGTAGTAGGTATTATTAAATCTTACTTTTTTATCCATTTCCTCACCCTTTCTGCCTCGTCCTACCTCTCTCTTCCTACCTCTATTCTTCTCCTTCTACGTTACCCTCTAATCTCGACATCAAAGATTAGTATTACAACTAGTAATAGCAGTAATAGTAGTATGACAAAGGAATAAGATGTAAAAAACTGTATTTGAAATATTCCATCTTTTAATTAATGAGTTTTAATTTTTGTGAAAAGGAAAGAGTGAAGAATGAAAAAAATCATCACTTAAAAAATCACAAGACGTAATATTTTGGAAAATTAATTTCGAATTTGCTTTTTTCTAATTTAATTTCAAAATAACCCGTTGATTGATTTGAATCATTTCATTTTAATGAATTTCATTGAATTATTTTAATGTATTGTTTAGCATCAACTTGTGATAGTACCATATGTGTCGTACAATGTCGTCAATGAACATTTGCATTATATGTCAGAATTGTTATTGTCAAATTGTTTGCTTTTCTCCTTTCAAAAAAAATAAATAGAATGATATTTAATTAATTTAAAATAAAAAAACTACATGTTTATTTTTTTTAGCTTTATGATAGAAATGTATTAAATATTCAGGTCAACGTTTATTGTGTATATTGTGTTTATTATAATAATTTTAGTCTCCTGTTGTAATTTATCAAAATTTCAAAAAAATTATCGAAAAGTAAAATTATCAAAAAAATTATTAAAATGTGAAAAAGATTTCAAGCATTCAACGACCATCATTTCATTCATCACTCATTCCTCTATCATTTCTTTATCATTCATGGTTAGAATTCATCACTGAATTATGTTAGCCTCATCTGATATGTACTATTGATGTAATTATAAAATTATTTTTTTAATTTTTGAAATTTTACAACAAAATGCGTAATATAAGCTTTATTGATTGTTTAATGTTAAAGACACATTTAATGTCATCCATTTCATTTATTATTACTAATGTTTACGACATGGTATATCGTCACATCTTCTTATCAACAAAATTTTGATCAGTGTTGTCTGCTTGTTTACATTTATTTTTAGGCGTGTGCATATGTATGTTTATTTGTGAATATATATGGTGTGTGTTATGTATGTATTACTACTTATTTATATATGTTTGCTAATAATAATTTTTTAATTTCGGGAAATTTGATGAAATTAAAATAATGCACAACATGTTAGTATTGCAATCACAAAAGATTTGTATCAATTAAAAAATTAAAAAATTGAAAATTGAAATAAATAATGAATAAATGAATGTTAGATGCATACATGTTAGTAAACATTTCATTCCATCGTTTTATCTTCGCCGTTCTCATTTCTCATTACTTGTTCCTCTCTTCTCCCGATCCAAAACATCTGTTGTTGAAGGAGAAGACAAATAATATCGAAGCGATTGTTCATTGCTGCTTTTTTACTACTTCTCAGAGAAACCGAACAAGCAAACTTTGGTTAAGTCGCAGCTTTTCGCTTGCCTGTTTTAATGATGGTGACAATTGTCCTTTTACCATTAATTGTTATAATCATTAAATTCCCAATCTATTTTTTTTTTCGGAATAAAATGAAATGAATTGTAAAAAAAAGCAGAAAAAAAAAACGACTGAAAGAATAAAATAAATTTTTTGATTAGTTTTAATAATTTTTACATTAAAATTTACATTGAATATAAACAAATTGAAATGGATAAACAATATTTAAATTTGTTTATTCATAACATTTTATTTGTTCATTGTTTATTGATCCATTTGTACATTCATAGATTAATGTGCAGAAGACAAATTCACTATTAAAACAAAAATGTATTTTAATAGATTGATCAGATTATTTTTCATTCTATCCTGTTATTTTTGTTTTTAAAAAAAAAAGCACCAAAGAAATCCCAAGAGTTTAGATGTAGTGCTAAATAATACTTTAGCTAGTCAATAATCGTTGTACTTAAAATTCACATTAATCAATCACTATAAGTTATTTGTACTATTTCTTGACATATTTAACATTTCATTTCATATTTATCTTTAAATTTAAATTACCATTCATTTCTTATTTTCCTTTTTTTTCGTTCCTTTGAGAGTGAAACCAAATTTTATGATATCAGTAGTAGAAGTGAAAGACCGCCGATTGATTTATGGTATTTCTATAATTTCACAAAATAAAGATAAGCGATTGAGCCATAGAATCCAAATGCAATAAGATTGGGTATTCGGGTATTCGGGAATGCTTATATATGTGTGTGAATGTAAGCTGCCCGTCGTATCATTTGTCACCGATTGACAATTGTAGTGATCTTTTGCCTTGTATTTTTTGATATGATGACTAGGTTTGACAATCTCCTCTATTGTAAATAATTTTTTAGCATAAATTTTAAAAAGTTCAAGCCTGGCAAACATATCATATGTTAATAATAAAGACCTGGTATGACCTTTAACCTCATATTTGTTAATCGAAACAATTTTTAATGACTTAACAATGTTTAATATTTGACCGATTAATTAGCTATCAGAGCGAATAAATTTGTGATATGTTTAATCATTTCAATAGTTTAAAAATTGATTTGAAATTTATTCTGTTACAAATTAAAATATCATTTGTCACTTTATTTTACTACCGATGTTACTATTAATACTAATATTGAAACAATTAAATTGCAAGGAAAAAATCAAAAATTATTAATGAATTGTTGGAAGAAAAGACGAAAGTAAAATTTGGAAAATAAAGACTAAATAAAAGCCATTAATAAGCTATGCAAGGAAGTTTTAGTAAATTAATTCGTCGCCGAGAAATGTTTGAAAATTCCAACTTAACAAATTACCATGTGACATTAGATTTTATTAGTATTGCAAATGTAATCTTCCAGTAGTTACTAATTACTGCATAGTATCATATTCAGTGTTATACTTGAATCATTCGGCATTCGCTTATATTATATTTGAAATTCGAAATTTATATTATATTTGAAATATAATATTCGAAATATATTAACATTACATTCGAATTTATTCGCAGAATTTTTTATCCATGGAAATTGGCAAATGATGAATGCTCTGTCGTTGTAATTGTCGCAGATTATCAGCAAAAATAATCTTTTCTAACTTTCTCCTTTTTTTCCCACATTGATAGCTATAAAATCTACACAGAATTTTAATTTTAAAATTTTCCAAATTTTTTTTCAAATTTTATGTTTTTCTCCCATTTGATACGACAACTGCCATAAATATTTTTCCATTTTGTTATTTGTTTTCATGTAAAAACATTTTAAATGCAAAGTTCAAGCGATTTATTAAATTAAAATTTTGTCGGCTGCTGCGATTGCTCAAATTTTAAGTTTTGAACATCCAGCATAGCAAGCATTGATAATTAAATGATGCAATAATTAATGAAAATAGAATTGAATAATGTTGTGAGGGCAGTGGAAAAGCATAAATGTTTTCAATTTCATATTCCATCAACATCGCTTTAGCAGAATTAATAATAAATTTATAAATTTTGCCCTTTTAATTTATTGATTGAGAAATTTGATTAAATTTTAAATTATAATTTATGTCATTTGGCTTTGCAATACTGCATACAAATTCAAATTAGATGACTGAAGTGGTCAATTAGTATGAGAAAATTTATATTACTTCGTGAGCGGAATTTCGATATTTATGAGACGTACTGCTTTTGGGATCAATTCTCTTTTGCCAAAATATCAATGAGAATCAGCTGGATGTGAAAAAGAAGAAGAGAAAGTGGACAAAGGTCAAAGAGTTCATGAGGTCAATGAACACTGAGATGACCAATATAGATTGATTGATTATTTAAATTAAAATGCTAATGTTGAAAAGTGCTAATATTGTCTAGTAATAAAAGGAAGATTGGAACGATGAAGAAATTTGTGTAGTTAAATATTATTTATAAAATTTAAAAGTATTTTTTAAAATAAAGAAAATTATTTCATGTAGATTTTAAAATTATCATTTTATACTATCTGTAATATTTTAATTTTCCTTTTCACATTACTTGCAATATTTTGAAATTATCTCTTCACATAACTGATACGATTTTAAATTATTATTATTATTCATTCAAACATTTTTAAATTATCATATATTTGTTATTGATTTTTTGGCAATCAATTTCTTTCCTTCCTTTATTTCTTTCTAATGTAAACAAGTGACACCGATTCAAAGAGCATTGTGTAACTGGAAATCAATAAATTGAAAATAAATAATGGAAATCGAAAAAGTATGTGGTGGAATAATTGTATCTTGAAAAAAGAAGACATTAAAAAATTTTTTTTTCTAAGTTAAATTAGCTTCATTTGGTTTATAGCAAATGTTATTAAAGATTTCGAGAAAAGTAATATAACTTAAACCATCAAAAAAAAAAAGGAAAAATGGATTCTGACTGAAATGGCTCTAATTTTCCGGAAAACATTTCCACATTCATTAAATCAGTATTCATTAGAATTCATTGATTGGTTGATTATTTAATTGATCATTTGGTTATTTGGTTAATGGCTGATCGATTTATTATTGATCGACTAACAATAGCGTTAAAATGTTAAAATATAAAACTTTTGACAATCGCCCTGGATTGATAGCTCAATGATGTATGTTATTAAGGCAAGCACAAATATCTTTTTACAAGGTTGTATCACTCTTTATCATTATCAGGCTATAAATATCCGTTAGGCATGCCTGAAAAGAATAACGGATGGAAATGTTAAGATTTTCTCCATCCAATGATTGTTCTAATTATTTTCATTTATTATTATGCAACCTAGGCCTTTCCTTACGCTTTGTTTGGCACATATTTATATATGGAAGGGTTATTGAATTAATTTGATTGTCAGCGGTGATTGTAAATAGGCCTAATTGTTAATGATGGATAGGAAATTGGCATTGATAGAGACGGTAAACAAACATTGAATTGTTTCTTAATAAAATATGCAAGAAATAATCAAACGATTCGAACATTATTATAAATAGACCTTTTTATATATGATCCTTTGTTCAGAAGAGAAACGAGAAGGTAAAAATAAAATTTGTTTTTTTTTTTTTTTTTTTTTTTTTTTAAAAAAAACGGTATTAAAACTTTTTCTTGCTTACATTTCGTTTATATTATTTTTCTTTTTTCCTCACATTTTTCACTCACTCTCTCTCTCCTCTCTTTCTTCTATCCTAGCCTAAATTAAACTAATAGCAAAGCAAAACAAAACATTAAAGAATTTGAAAAATAAACTAAATGGTAAAACTTTTACCAAAAACTTTTGATGACATCTGTAAGTTAATTTGAATTTTTTTCTTATTGCATTAAAATGCCAAAATTCATCATTTTAATAGTGAATAACTGAAATCTAACTGTTTTTCTTGTTTAATGAAATAGTAGAGAGAGAGAGAGAGAGACCGAGAGAATTCTGGTGAATAGCGGGTGAGCGATAGAAGAAAAAGTAAGGGAAAAGAAAAGGCGGGAAAAAGAGAGAGGTAAAATTACGGTAATCATATGAAGCTTCATTGTACCATTCATTTGTGCTATACCATTTTCATTTATGAAATTTACTGGAAATGACATTTTGAGAAATTATTGATAATTGTTGATTTTTACTTAATTTAAAAAAAAAAATTTTGTTTTGAGAGCCCAAAAATTTTTCACATCATTTCTTTTTATGGTAAATTACACTTTATATTTTGTTCGATGATTGTCTTTTCAAAACATTTTCTGCAAAAGCTTTCACACAATAGTCATAATAACACTAATGTTTATAGTAATAATAATAATAATGATAATGATAGTAATAATGATAATAAAATAATAATAATAATAATAATAATAATAATAATAATAATAATAATAATAATAATAATAATAATAATAATGATAATAATAGTAATAATAATAGTAAATAACAGTAATAATAACAAAAATTAATAAACGAAATATTTGCCATAATTTTTTCATTTTCTAAAATAAAAATAAAAATTTGTCTCGAAAATAAAATTGTTTCTTTGAAATTTCCAATAATTCGATACAGTAAAGTTTGCACTTAATAAAGGAAGAGATAAAAAATAAAAAAAATGTCTTCTTTAATTATCACTTATCACTATCTCCTTTCCTATACTCCTTATCACTTTTCTCTTCGCTCTCCTTCCTCCTTTCTTTTTCTCTCACTGCTTACTTTATTGTTAATAATTTATTTTAAAGCATATACAAATTAAAAAATGAAAAATAAAATAGTAGCATCAAATTGTTCCTACATTTTATCACTTTTTTGTAAATTAACTGTTGCAGAAACAATTTTGTTCTATTCTGATATAGAAATCATTTACCAAAATTGATAACTGATAAACTGATTAATAAGTTTCTGCGTTAACACATGCATCAACATTTGAATCCGAGCATTCGGTTCATGTTAATGATTTTTTATCACTCAAATTCCAACTCTAATTTGATAAACTCCCGCAGTCAGATAAATATGAGTGTCAAAACAAATAACCTCTGTTTTTTAACTTTTTCTAAAAGTTCATTTACAAACGAAAAGATTACACTTTGAATTTTTACAAAATGTTATCTTCGTGGGCAGAACACAGGACGCGTGAGACGGTATATTTGCTCCCTCCGAGAAATAGAACGAAAACATTTTCCTGCGATAGGCTCATTTCATCCGTTCTTCTAAAAACAACTGACACTGCCTTCATTAAATGACAAATAACTTATGATGTTTTTCTTTTTTTCTCAAAGTAGAGCTTTAATGGATGGAAAAATTGAAAAACAAAATTGAAAGAAAAGATAAAATTAACTTTTTCAAGTTTGTTTTTTTTATTCGTCTTCTAAAATGTGGAAATTAATTTAATGAAAAATGATTATATTTACTCATGTTTACCGATTTATTTCTTTCCAGAAAAATCGTCCATTTTTTCTCTTTTCCTTTCCTACAGAAGGAATGAAACAACTATTTCATTTGTTCGTTTACTTTTTTTTCAATAAAATTTTTATAATTTATTTGTTTTTTTAAATGAATATATGTCATTTTATAATATCATTTCTGATATGTTATCAGCGTTTCAAGTGAATCATCTCGAATGATAGATATATTGCTATATTTCAGACCTATTATTATCATTTAAGTTTAACATTTTCCTTCCTTCTTTCAAATTAACGTCCTTTCGAAATGGATGAAAAATTAGGTAGCTGTTCGCCATCATTCCGTGATTTCATCGTTGCAAATATCACTTGAACGAAGATATCATTTATCTAAATTCTATTCGTTTCGTACTCTGTCACTTTACTTACCCTATCCTAGCCTATTTTATCCTACTCTATATTTACCCTATCCTTCCTCTTATCCATGCCTTTATTAGTTATCATTCTTCTTATCCATGCCTTTATCAGTTATTCATTTGTTTTTCTCAATGTATCTTTAGCAAAAATTTCATTCCGAAATGCTCCACGGCCAATTAAATATTTTATTTCATTTTTAAACGCATAAAATTTCATACAGACATACACACACACACACACACACACACACACACACACACAACATAGTTCTCAATGCTACTTACTGTTTTCATTTTACTGAAATTTAATGTCAACTACTTTTATTTCCCATCCTAGTTGTATTAATCTA
>JBAMDO010000413.1:0-23720 GCA_037074765.1 Mansonella perstans
CATCCTGTCAATTGTCTGTCGGTTGATCCAAGAAAATTAGATCAAAAAACTGCCATGCGTGAATAATACTATAAGATTCAGTAAAACTTGTTTTTATACAACTTTGAAAACTCTTTAAATGACTTACGAGAACGCCAACACTTTTCAAAGCTTCAATTTTATCAGCAGCAGTTCCTTTACCACCCGCAATAATCGCACCAGCATGTCCCATTCGTCGACCTGGTGGTGCAGTCTGCCCAGCAATGAATGATACCACTGGCTTAGCATTCGGTCCCTAAGCAAATTAAATCGTCGTCATTAAATCGAAAAGAAATTACACACTCTTTTTGCCATACTTTGATACTGGACGAATCAGCAAAAAAAATACCGAATTATTTTCCTTCAAGAATTCAGCAGCTTTTTCTTCATCTTGTCCACCAATTTCACCAATTAAAATAATACCTGCAAAAACGCTTGCAAATTTCTCTCTTTTAATTCATGAAGTGAAAAAAAAAAGAAAAGAGAAGACAAAGTGTGAAAATCTAACCTTTAGTTTGAGGATCCTTCAAGAAAATGTCAAGACAATCTATGAAATTTGTGCCGTTGAATGGATCACCGCCAATGCCAACGCATAATGTTTGTCCAAGACCACAAACTGTAGTTTGATGAACTGCCTCATATGTAAGAGTCCCAGACCGTGAAACGACGCCAATAACTCCTTTTTGATGTATGTGCCCCGGCATAATACCTATTTTGCATTCTTCAGGCTAAAAGATTGAGCAAAAAATGTTACATCCCTATCAAAAAGAGCTAAATGCAAATAAATTTCAGAAAAAAGCATGATACTTTTATAACTGAAAGTTCAGAACAGCTTATTTGCGCAACACTCCGCACCTAACTTCTATATGATTCCGCATTCAATAAAGGCAAAACATTACACAAATTATGCCAGGACAATTCGGACCAAGCAGACGAGTTTTGTTTTGTTTCATTAATTTATTTCGAACTTTAACCATATCTTGTTGCGGCACACCTTCTGTGACACAAACTACCAATGGGATTTCCGCATCTATAGCTTCTTCGATCGCTTTTGCTGCAAAGCGTGCTGGTACATATATTACTGATGCATCCGCACCTGTTGCCTCACGAGCCTGAAATTCTGCGATATACTCCAAAGTGAAAAATACATCAATAAGACTATATCAATATTATGTACGATTTAATTATCCAGTATGACTGCCAATATCATTTATTTCAAATTTCAGAGCACAAGATATTAGTACAACATTTTATATGTATATGTTTATATATATATGCATATATCTAACAGGGAAATCAATAAAAGTTGCAGCTAATGTCTATCTACCATTAAAACTGACAAAAAGCCGCAAGATTTAAACTAACTTCTTTGACAGTACCAAATACGGGCCTTTCAAGATGCATTGTACCAGCCTTGCTTGGAGAAACACCTCCAACAACATTAGTATTATAATCGATCATTTGCTGACCATGAAAAGTTGCCTAAATTAAAAAACAGTGAACACTCGCCAAGTCTAGTAACTTCGATCCTTAAGTGTTATTTTACAAAAACATTATGGATTACCGGAATCAGCAAAGTATTCAGTGCGTAGGGTTGAGGATAATGGGATCATTATCTGCCGGATACGATAATACATATGTATTGCTTGCAAGAAATGCAAATTCACAAGTAGTATCATACACCTGATCTGTCCACTGGCATATTACACTGTTTTTTACTGGTTATCAACGGTTTAGAGGTAAAACAAGCAAATGAATAGAACCTGCTTCCCAGTGAATCCCTGAATTATCACCTTCGTGTTTTTATTGATTCGTAACGCACTTCGAGTACTCGTATAATTCCGTAGCAATCCTAAAACGTCAAATAGCATAGGTTACTACGACCACATCACAACTTTTTCTCTCATTACATTTCAAATAATTTAACTAACCTGTACTAAATGCATACGTTTGCTGGCCAAGCCTAATTGTTTTAAACGAAGACATTACAAAAATTTGATCCTGAAATGTATCAAATTGTTTACCAGGAAGTATTCGAAAACGATATCAAAGAATATTCGAAAATGATATCAATCAAAAGTCTTCGCTATGAAATGAGAGCAAATTTAAAACACTGAAATAGATAGCTAGGGACGAGCAAGGCAAGAAAAAAGTTGGCAGGGAAAAAAAAACAACAAAGAATCACTGAAAGCGACCTAAAATGAATGATAAATAGTTTGAGATCTCTCGGGAACACATCAAAAAATTAGAAATATATTTTTTTACAATGCTTTGTTGAAACTTGATGAAACAGTTACAAAGGTTTTTGCTAGAACTCTGCAGTATCTTGATGAAATGACCGGGAATAGATTCACTGCTAACCAATCGGAATGAGACGAAGAGAGGAAAATTCACTGCCCAAACGGTTGGCAAAGATATCTATTTAGCAAAGTTCAGTTATGGTTGCGCCTTGAAACAACGCACTTGGTCCCATCACTTATTCAGTATTTCGGTGTGCACGTCTCGGATTTACGATATCAACATTCTTTCCGTGGTGATGTGCAATATTGGGTGTGGTTGAGCAATCGTGATAGTGGACATGCATCACTAAATGCAAAAGTAATTATAAAATGAAAATTACTATTTTGAATTATTCTTAAAAAGCCTTTATGTAACAACGAAGTTGAAAAATGAAAAAATCAAATTACGGCGGCACCATTTCCCATTGCTTTTCCCGGGATGTCTGAAAGGCATAACGTAAATTTTCTCGTAAAAATTCTATGTTTGTTCTATCATTGATCTGAGAATTAGTTTAGATAAAATGATTCGACAAAATCAAAATTTATCAAATCGAAAAATTTTTTGATAAAGTCAAAAAAAATTTATTAAATTCTAGTATTCCAAACATATTCGATTGGAAGGAAAAACTGCTGAGAACGAAGTGACAAAGATTATTCGAATTGCAAAATTGCTCTATAGTTTCTCAATATTTGTGCATATATACATATACACATGTTTCTGATACACAAGCATGCCGATTTCCAAATACTATCCTGTAATTGCTTCCTCCCAGATCCAGATAATCTCTGTCATACCTGATAAATCTGCGAACACTAAAGCGATTTATATGAAACGAAAATGGAAAATTCCATATTTTCAAATTATGCTATCAGGAAAGGATCCAGCTGGCTAGAACTTTCTGGGCCAATTGATATCATTACTGTTCAGAACTCAGACTATTGCTAAGTATGGGAAATGCTAACGTTAAGGAATTAGTACTTTACCTTAAAATTATATCGAAATAATCTTTCGGAAAGTTTGTTTCCACGTACTTTTTCTCGTACGTATTGAGCGTGCGTGTTGGGTAGCTCACTAATATTTTATGTTTTCGTAAATTATTGCTGATTGCAATATCATTAACTCGAACTATAAAAGATTTTTTTTTGAGGGAGTTGATTCTGCCTGCTGCTGTCAATTTTCAGAAATGCAATTTTTGTTCATATGATAGAATTTCATCGATTACAATAACTTGAAGCCATTCAAAGTCACATGCAATAACTAAGTGAAGGAAAACAAAAAATGCCAAATTTTTAAACTTCTAGGAGTTACAGTTTTCAATGTCAATATTAACAAATTCTGATGCAGAGCACGAAATCAAATTTTTATTGAATTAAAAAACTTCTGATGCATAAGTCTATTCAGACATTATCACCATTTCTCCTTATCCCTCATTAACAATGTGTTTCACCACCATTATTACTGCATCATGAGTGCTTTCAAATTTTGCTCCAGAATAGTTTCACGACAATCCTTGAATACACGTCTGATATTTTCCGTATCAACAGCTGTCGTAAAATGATAAAAAAAAGGTCGTCGTTTATCACGACGACAATTCTCAAATTTATCCAGAAGAAAAAGTTGAACGTGACGCAAACTCTTGTGATCGCCTGAGAAATCAGCAAAGTACTGTCGAATGTCAGATTTTGGAAGCTTCTCTGCAAGATTACATTCTTGTATCTATCTAGGAAAAACACCAGGTATGATGTTACTATTTTTTTGTATTTTTGTAAACATATGCTATAGCTTACAACTAAATATATGCCTTGCTAATTAACCGCCAGAAATATATCATCATAATATTAAATCCTGAAAAAGAACTGAAATTACCTTCAAGTAAATCAGTTTTATTCATAAACAATATTATTGAAACGTTGGCGAATGATTTATTATTAACAATTGTTTCAAAAACAGCTCGCGATTCAACAAGACGATTCGTCCTTCGATCTTCAAGGATTACCTGTAGTGTGAAAAAAGAAACAATTAGCAGTATCTAATTTTGGACAGTATACCTGCTCATGAATTATGAGGTCAATAATTGAGAAAGATTTTCAGAAAAATTTCAATCATTAAAATATTATAATAAGACAAATTAAAGCAAGATTACTTGATCATATTCGCATGAAGCAACCATAAATAGTATACTTGTAATACCTTCAAAGCACTGGAACCATTTTTGTCGCTGTGATCGCTGTCCACCAACATCAATAAATCTGCAAAATTATTTTTAATTTAATTAAAAGTGAAATTTAAGCTAAAAAATATATTTTAACCTCATCCTACTACTATAATTGATGCCATTTTCAAACATATTAAAATCTAAGGAAATTACGGCAATGATTTTCTTTTAAAGGTTTTAAAAACCAAAATTACTTTTAAATTTATTGATATCTGCAAAAATTTGACCAATTTAATGAATGCGATAAATTATAATGAAGTCAATATCTAATTTCACATTACTTGAATTAATACCTAAATGAAACTCGTTGTATTTCAAAAACATGTTCGGTTATTCCTCGTGTAGCTTTTCGACAAAATAATATGTCCCGATTAGTTGGACAATAATCCGACATTGCTACTCGATTGATATGATTAAAAAAGTACATACAGGAGTCAGACTAAAATTACAACTTTAAATCATATACAAGCAGTTTTAAGAACAAACAAAAAATAATTATACTAATTAGTAAGCCTAAATAAAGCCGATTTTACATTTGATTAAAATCTCTTCAGAATGAATTACAAAAACTTCATCTTTTTAAAACATTAATTTTTACGAATTAGAATTGAAATACTGTAAGTAGATAATAAACTTACAATTTGAAAGAGATTCCGTTGTTCATATGTTTGCTTTACTGACGGATCTTCCCAGAGATCTCGAATGAGCGGGGCTATTTCGGCAAAAGTAGGCTGATCAATACCTCTCATCATATCTGATGCTGTAAACCTAAAAACTGCTTGAAACCAAACATAATATATTTTAGATCGTTTTCATTTGTCTAAAACATAATTTCACCTCATAATACAACCAACATGCTTTTGCCTCTCGGGCTTCTCCCAAGCATATCCCAGCTTTTGACGTGCATCCAGAAGTACTCTCATTGCCGCAATTACATTCTGCAAATTACAACTTCTGTATTTCGTTGAATTTTGTTTTCAAATCAATCGTTTGAAAGTAATAGAACCATTACCAACAGTTCCTCACCTTTTATTGAATGCCAAATGTTAAAAAAAAAATTCATATTTCTTCCTTTCATATATTTCCTTTTTTTTGTTTTTTATATCTCAATTTTAGCCTAATTTTTGGTTCACAAAATTTAGCATATGTGATTCCATTCCAGCTCAGTCTTGAAATCCATCCGATTGCTAACCTGATAGATTTGTTGCCGATACGCTCGTACTTCATCAGCAGTGAATTCACCACGACCATTTATAATAACCATTTGTTTGATAAATGTTGATTTTCCGGATTCTCCTGAGCCCAACAGTAAAATTTTCACCTGTTCCCCAAATAACAAGATAATAGTACAGATTAGAGATAAATTAATTTTTGATAACTTGGAAAGTACGGAACATTTCCATCAGCTGACAATAATAATCTATACTTCTTGATTCAAATTACAAAGAAAATTGATGAATTAATAAAGCTGTTATCAGCACTGCCACTTTTTATTTCAAATTAATCGCTCAAAAGAATTAAACATAACACCAAATTTCAATCAAAGCTATTAATTAATTACTTGTCTACGGAATTGTTTCTGCTCTTTTTGAAGTAGTTTCTCGATATTTCTTGTATGTTGATCCGTATGCCTTCCACAGCATAAAGCAAATGAAGCTGTCATCATACTGTCACACAATGAACACACTGGAACACTGTTAGCATTGCTCATTTTTCAATTTCACATTATTACCATTAGTATGGTCCCATCGATTTCATTAATTATAAGCAAGTGATTAATTAGTTAAAAAACTCCTTACTATCATATGAGCAATCAATTAATGACAGTCAATTAATTTATCGCTTAATTGATTACAATTAGGCATAATTTGCGCTCTATGTAATACAAATGTATATTGTAATACAAAATAGTCAATCGTAAAAATTAAGTATTTTATACAGTTTTGATAAACCCAATTTCGCCAGTTGCTGATTGAATTGTTGTATAAAAGGCTTTACAAATTTGATCTTGGATTATCAAATCAAATTAAATTCCAAAATTTCCAAAAAACTAAATGAAGCTTTTGAGTATATCTCCAAAAAGTCCACAAAAAAGAAACAGATCGATTTATACCCTTATGATAATATGGTGACAATGCGACAAATTAAACAATATAAAAACATATTCACATGATGCATAAGTTATGTTAATTATCATACATCAAAAGGCATTCAGAAAGCGATCTTAAAACTTAAAATTTACTTAAAATAAGCATTTAACAAATTATTGTTACAATATCGTAAAAATTCTACCAAATCCATCCCGGACATTCCGAAAGTGATTACACTAAGATGCTAACAATCTCCATTCATACAGATAAAAAATGGAAAAAAAAAAGTAATTTAGAAAGCTGATAAACAAATGAATCATGCAATTTCTACAAATTTTGATCACTTTTCAAAATGAACACGAGACAGGAAAGAGCAGCACCTGTTCCATCAGGTAACTCGGGTACAAAAGATAGTAACATTGATATGATACTATTCGCCGGTCCACTTTCAAAACCCTTGTCCAGTTTTACGAGACATATGTGCCATTACTCGACGAAGTGTTTCATTTAACAAACATACATCTCACAATATAGAGAAAAATTTCATTGATTTAATCCATTTTTCATAATCCTCAATTGTTGCAGGTTTTAGTTGATCAGTTCAACGTAACAATCAATTTCATCCATTTTGCAATAATAAAAAAGAAAAAAAAAAAACAAGGAGTGACACAAATTGAAACTCGAAATTCCATTGCAATTTTTTTTTCTTTTAGTAGCCAAAAAAAAGCAAAAAAAAGAAAATTAAAGAAAATTTTTTACTTTTCTTTTAAGACAAAATATTTTTTTCGTTTTTTTTCTGTTTTAATGTCACAGGAATCATATTGATGTAACATTATGAGACATTCCTTATAGATGTCTAATTAAAAAATACTGTAGAAATTTTTTTTTTTTGTTTAAAAATGAAAAGAATATGTAACAACGAAGCATTTCAAAAAGAAAAAAATGACTTCATAAAAGATAAGAGGAAATATGAACATGTAGTAATGTCAGGTGAAGATATTTTCACTCATCTTCTCCCTTCTTTTTTTTCTCTTTTTTTTTTAAAATTTTTTAACTTATACTTTGCTCAACGAAGTTTAAATTTCAACAAATATTTTTATATTATTATTTTTTTTAAAATGTTTTATATTAATAAAGTTTTTTTACAAAATTTTTTTATATTTTATATTATCAAAGAAAACTTTCTAAAGGAATCTTTTTTTTTTTTAATAGAAAAAAGAAAAAATAAACACAACAGCAACAGTGATGACATTAATATCAACTAACTTTCTTGAAAAAACTCAAAATTTCAATTAATTTAGTTTTATTTAAATTAAGAATTGATAATGAAGTAAAATGCAAATTTTAACGGATAATAGTATTAATCGGCAAATTAATAATTATTTAATAATCGCATTTGAAATTCACGAAAACAAATAAATTAAAATAAAATAAAAGACTTTGAAAACTATTTAAGAAAATGAAAGAAAAATGAAAAATTTTGATCTTAAAAATGAACAGTAATAAAAAATAGCACAACTAAGAGGGAATATTGTAAGCAAGTAAAAAAATTGGAAAGAAAGAGAGAGAGAGAAAGAGAAAAGAAGAGGAAAATGTTGAGAGCATGATTTCAATCTTTTCGTGTATCTCTCTCTTTCTCTATTTGTGATGATTCATAAACCAAACTGTATTTGAAATTTTGAAAATGATGACGAGAACATTGAAATGAGATGAAAGGAATGGCAGGAAGAAAACGAATTGCAACAAAGCATCGCAGCGAATAAAAAATACATACAATGACAACAATGAATTGCGGTAAAGGAACAAAGGGAATTGGCTTATTATTATAGACACGTTATCATACTAATTAGTTATATGTTAAATTAGACGTTACGCCATTTAATTTACGTGTTTTTTTTTTTTTTTATTTTGACAATTTTTGATTTTGTTCTATTTAATTATGACGAATGAAAATAGGTTTTTTCATTCGTCATAAGTCTTCTGTTTCTTTTTTGACATTTTTGATTTTGTCCTTTTACCAATCATTAATTAATTTCACCAGCTATTATAGTTTTAATGTAAAAAATTTTCTTTACTTATTCTTTTAAATCTACACGACTATTAAAGTAAGGAAAAATTTTGCATTTAAAATTCTAATTAAGAATTTCCATCTCAGTCAATTATTATAATGATAAGGAGGAAAAAGAATGACAACGAACTATGACATCAATAAAAATCTTTCCAAACTTTTCTAGAAAAATAAAACTTCTAATTTGTTATTATATTGTAAAATTTTTATTTATAAGAAATTTCAGAATAAACAAAGACTAAAAATTTTGAGATTTTTGTTTTTTTTTTTTTTTTTTTCATGGAAATGTCTGACAAACCACACAATAAACCTACTTCAGCATAAAATTTTAGATCTCTAATTGTTTGATAAGGACACTGTTGAGAATAATTTAAATACCTAAAAGTTCTTCCTAACTTTCCATGAGTATTTATGGATTAAGAATTGTTGTATAGCCATTGAAATTTTCATTTCAAAATTTCAATTAATCTCAATTAGATAAGCGATCAACTACGATATATATGAGTTCAAATTTAACTCAAATGTTTGTCCAAATTCAGATGTTAAATACTTTTTTTAAGAAAGTTTTTTCAATTAAAATTTTTTCAATTGAGAACAATAGTATTTTGAACAAATAATATATTTGCTTGAATTCTTATTTTGGAATAAAATGGAACAGTTTAAGCAAAATTGAAAAGTGAAATCATTAAACTGTATGGAGGAGGAAAAAGTTTTAGAAGAGAAAAGAATTTTTTTAAAAATCAATCATTTTACGATTGATTTCTAACTAAAAGGATTCGAAAGAAGTTGATGTGAAAAAAAATGCCAGTAGCATGGCTCTTTTTGAAATTGTTTGAAATAATTCCTTTAAATTCATCAATTTTACAAATTGATTCTTAGTGCTTTGCAATGAATGCAAGCATTCCATATGTTTCACATTTGACGAATAATATTAGTGCTTAATTTCAAAAACCTCAAGACGTTGATAAATTTCCAAAAATTTCATTCACTACAAAGAAGGCATAAATTTGAGAAAGCAATGAAAGAAATTCAAAAAAGTTTTTTTTTTTTTTGCAAATAGAAAATTAGGACAAGAATTTTCTGATTTAATGTAATGAGAAATTATTTCTTTTGTTCATAAAGAAATATAAAATTTTTCCAAATATTGAGTGAAAAGATAGTTTGAAGTTCAGAAAATGTATGACTTGCAAATGACCTGAATCACAAATGAAGTGAATCAGAAATAATAACCACTCACAGATATCAAATTTCAAATGAAGTTCGCATTATTGAATCGAAAATTTGAAAAATTGTTTGCAGTTAATCAAATTTGATGCTGTCTAAAGATTTCGATTAGTACAGTTTAATCAGTTCAAAAGTTAGGATATGTGGTGCATAAATTTAACCTTACCAAGACATGAAATTCTGAATTGAAATAGTATTTTTTACTGTAGTATGTTTTAAATGAAGAAGAGAAAAGGGAAACTAATAAAATTAACTATTTTCGAGATATGCTGCATAATTGGGTAATATATATATATATATATATATATAAGATATATCAGGAATGATTGAATAACAAAATTCATTTTTGAATATTGATAAATAGTAGACGTGATAATAACACTATGAATTCATAACATAAAATTCAAATGAATGTTTGAATTTGTTTAGCTGAACCATTCAACTCTTGTTAATTGCTTTACAAGTGCGCATGACGAGTTTAGCGTCAATCTTTAACAAAAATAATTTGCACTTTATAACAGAGAATATTTCACAAGAGGTTTTTTCGATTGAAATTCTAAATTAGAATTTAGAAACAAATTTCCAGTTAAAATTTGTTTGCTTAATTTTTCATTTTGCCCTAAAGAATAAATTTTGTTAATATGAAACACAAAAATATTCAAATTTTTCTGTGGAAGGAATAAAGAACAAACCTATGAAGTAATCTTTTCTTTTTCTTGCCCTTTAACTTATCATTGGATGCTATCAGATAATTATGATACCTTTAATTATCATAATATTATATTAAAATCCATTTCAAATTTGCCCATTTTATTCCTCTCTGCTCTCTTTTGAAATATTTCTGTCAAATACAATGGTATTTCTTCTCTCATTTTCTACTGTTTAAAAAATATACATGCTGAAATTCTCGTTGGATTATGTTGAATTATAATAACTTGCTAATTTTGAATGATTTAAATTAATTTAAAATTTTCAAAAATATATCAATAAATTTTACAATATTTTTTTTAATGAATTTTTTAAGCGATTTTAAAATGGCCAAATAAAAATTCGAGCTATGAAAATTTTAGCAATTCAATTGTTGTGAGATTCTCAGAATTTGAAAAAAATGCAATTCATACAAAGTTTTGATTTTTGATTGACGTAGAAATAAATATATGTCATCACGTCATTATGCGCCATTTCAAAATGTTTTCATAAAAGATGAAAAATTTGCTTTTTTTTTTTTTAAAGAAAAAAAAGAGCAAATTTGAAAGTGAAAGGAACTATATGAAATCATCGATATGTCAAAATATTTGTTCAAGCTGATTTCTTTTTTGCAACACTTGCAGAAAATTTGCTTTTGATCCTTGCATTCATATTTCATTGTACATTTTATCGATCTTTACAATTTAATTAAGCTAATGCAAAAGTTTATTAAGCACGACGATGACAAAATAAATCGAATTTGAAAGAATGAATTGAATTAATTTATGATTGGATTAATGACACTTATCTTTTTTTTTTTTAATTTGACAAATAAAAAATCAAATGTTGCTATTTCTAGCTGATTTCAATGAAAATTCGCAAGCGTTTTATATGCTTCTATGTATTGTGCTGTGTGTCTGTGTGTCTGTGTGTCTGGACGTGTCTGTACATATATGTAGGTATGTGAGTGTGTATTGTGTGTGTGTGTGTGTGTGTGTGTGTATGTGTGTGTGTGCGTATGTGTGTGTGTTTGTGTGTGTGTGTGTATATGTATGTATGTGTGTGTGTGTATGTATGTGTGTGTGTGTGTGTGTGTGTGTGTGTGTGTGTGTGTGTGTGTGTGTGTGTATGTTATGTATGAGCATGAAATAGATTTAATTTTATCAGACAGAAAGTGAAAAATGTGGTGCAGTCGTGCAAGTACTGATAATGAAAAGAATATAAATGTTTTATTAATTATTATACTAATTACTGATAATGCTAACAGCTTAATCATATACTTTCCAAACGATATCGTTCTTTATTTACATCATTTAAAAAAAAAAAAAAAAATTTTAAAATTAATTCATGATATTACATCTCTAATTTCAATGTAATGATAGATTTCATATAAATCCTTAACTTGATGTTAAAGCTTAATTTCAAATAATCATGCCACTCGAAGTTTGAAATTCGCTAAGATTTTTATAACCAATAAATCAAAATTTTTATGATCGAAAATTCAAATCGCTATCGACCTATGAAATATTGATTAAAATTTAATTTTTTTAAAAACACTGCATATTATTATTGCAATAAACTTCTTTTATATTTATTCAGTTCCATTTAGCTAAAATTGCACATCGATAGCATTAAGATTTATATAAGACAATGTTTGCAAGTTTAATTTAATAAAAAAATGAAAAACGGACTAAAATTAAAATATAACTTATTGTAGTGAATGAGATATGAATGGAACTAAATTTTCTTTATCGTAAAACTATCAGTGTGTTTCGTTTTTGAATAATGAAAGTGACATGTTTTTGATTTAAAATAAGTTCTAGCGGTTGAAAGACAAAAAGAAAAGAAACAAAAACAAATGAAAATTTGTGACAAACGAAATGATTAATCAGTAAGTTTGAAATATGATAAATTTAGCATTACGCAATTTTAAATATTAATTTCTAAAGCTTTCATCTGAATGATTTGAAGATTTATCATCATTTCTCGATGTTCTTAAATAGCTATTAATCAGTCCATTTTCTTATAGATATCTAGAAATGTCCCACTGTGATTTTATTTAATACATTAAGATCA
Source organism: Mansonella perstans (assembly GCA_037074765.1). Taxonomy (NCBI): domain Eukaryota; kingdom Metazoa; phylum Nematoda; class Chromadorea; order Rhabditida; family Onchocercidae; genus Mansonella; species Mansonella perstans. Next base: position 12,659 of record JBAMDO010000413.1, read on the forward strand.
CAGGATTAAATGTCATGCGTTTCATTTTTTTAAGTGTCACATTTGTTTTATTGATCCAGAAAAAAGGAAAAAAGATCCTTCAACTCTTTTTTGTTGCTAAAAGATTACAAACAATGTAATTTTTTATTGTTTTTTTGTTGAAAAAAGAAAATTTCAATATTCTGGATGAGCAATCAATACACTAATTTCATAGTTAACAAAAACTGATGTATAAATATTTGTTTTCCTGATTGTTAATTACTGCATTCAATGTTCTCTTTAAATTTTAAAAATTCATTGTAAGTTTAATATTCTAGTACTAACTATAATTTAATAAGAACTTAATAAATGAATGAGTTTATCGTATGTTTTTCGATAGATAAAAGAAAAAAATTTTCGTAGAGTATTTCGTACAGTATCGGTATTGTCAAAAAGTTTAACTTATAAATTTGTGCTATGATATGAAATTTCATTAACTAGAATTTCGAATGTGTACTGTTTCATGATTACGAAATGCAATAAATCCATTCTGATGAACTTGATAACAAACAAATTGAGACAAATGATAAAAATACGATCAATGGAAACACGTGTTGTAACAATAAATTCAACTAAACTTTTTCGTAGCACTTTAAATTGTTGAAAAATGTTGGAATATCCGTGAGCTAATCAATATACAACATTGTAGAAAAAATGCGAAGCGATCCCAAGGTCATGACCTTTAGCTGCAGTTATTTAAAGTTTAACTGGAAAGAGCAAATTATTTTTTTCCACAAAAAAATAAGTTATATAATAAAAAGCGCTTGAAGAGAAGTTATACTTACAAAAATAAATTAAATTACAGCTTGATGTGCGCAAGTAAATAAGTTTAATTGTATGAGTAAAATTCGAAAATTTCCACGCAGCGACAATTTCCAGTTTAAAAAAAAAAACTCTAATTCTTTACTGTACAAATTAATTGGTAATTTAATAAGCATACATTTCAGTTTACGAAATTTGTTTATCTGTAATTCAAATGATGATAAGCATTATTTTTGCTACATCCAATAATACGATTTTGATGAGTTAAAAAAAACAGTATTACTATTTTTTAATTAGCATATACTTCGTAATTAGTATTTTTAATTAATGAAATTTTTCATTGGAATTAAGAAATTATTGCGAATTTAATGTTTTTCAAATGACACATAGACATTGTTAAAATTTTCACAACAATAGACAAAGCTGTAAAACATTTATCTTTCTTTTTGTTTCACTTTTAAAAAATAAATTTAACATTTTTTACTTTGTCTTTTGCTTTCAAAATACTTGAAAAATAAAAAGTAAAAGTTTGTAATATTCGAAAAAAAAGTAATGAACAAAACTTGAAAGGTATATTAGCGCTGAAAACATCTGTCTGTAACATTCTATTCGTACATTAAAAATGATTCAGCAAATATCTCTTAACTTAAAACTTAAATGTATGTGCAATTTAAAGTGAAATCTGAATACTGAAATTAAAATATAATAAAAATAGAATTCTTATGATGCCATTAAAACAATTTTTCATTTGTGATTTTTATAAATAAAGTTAATTTTTCTTTCACTTTTTTTCTTTTTTGTTTTAAGTTATATCCTCGTAATAGCAATAAGAGTAGTAAGAAAATGTTTTTGAAACTGTCAATTTTATTTTCAAGAAGACAAAATATGAAAATTTCCCTTCTAAATTGCTCCATATACATTTATGTATGTGTGTGTGTGTATGTGTGTGTGTGTGTGTGTGTGTGTGTGTGTGTGTGTGTGTGTGTGTGTGTGTGTGTGTGTGTGTGTGTGTGTGTGTGTGTGTGTGTGTGTGTGTGTTATTGTGCGGTTAGTGGAAAACTTAAAGGATTAGCTCTTAATGACGAATGATCAGTGTTTTAATGAAACAAACAGGCGTATATACATACACAAACATAAATACATACACACACAACACACAGACACACACACACACACACACGTATATCACAGTTGCAAGTATACTATATATCATTTCTTCGGATTTCAGCGGATTTCATTTAGTTCCACCTCTTTGAAAAAAAGAAAAAACAAACTTTTTCATTTCTCAACTTCAACTGCGAAACAAAAATTGTAAGAGCAAGTTGTGTGCTTTTTTTATTATTATTTAAAAATATTTTCGAAATTATTAACATTAATTCATAAAGGAAGGCAGCAAACTTATACTCAATTCATTCATCCATCCATTAAAATTTTCCTCATCATATCTTCTCCTGTAATTATCGCTGAACTAATTAATCGTCGCTATTATCAATTCAACAAATAATGACGGAAAATATCAAATCAAAAGGTAAATCTTTTTTTTTTTTTAATTTTATTTTTATTATAAATTAAGATTTTAATTCTTCTACTAATCATTAAAATTTGTGCAATTGTCACTGATTTGCATAATTTTTTTTTTTGATTAGCAATTTTCAATGGATATAATGCAGAAAAATCTATGATTGATTTCTTCATAGTCAATTTATTACTATTGATTTTTCATTTTAGACCAATTCATATTGCCTGTTGTTAATTATCTGATGTCCCATATAATCGTTTTTATTCTTTTTCTTCTTAGATTATTATCATTTCAAGTTTCTGTGAATTCTTTGCTGATCGCTGTTACAAACTAATTTGGATAAATGATAATTTTATACTGCTTAAAAAAAAACTCATAAAGTTTTTAGATCAGAAAAATTTCCTGCTCATTCTCGTATGTCTTTTTTTTTTTTTTGTTTCATTTAGCATATTGAATGTTAGATCATTTATTGAATAGAATACAATGTAGTTGAGATTATCAAGAATTATTATGAAAAAATGAAGCACTAATGTCATTAATTAAGGAGCCTAATTGAGAGGAATCATTTATTTCTCTATAATAACTTCGACATTATCATTGCAATAACCGATCTTAAGATCAACTATTTTATTGACTGATCATCCTTTCAGCGATTTTATGCGACTATAGTTTGTTAGGATAACAATTTCGAAATTAACAACGATTTTCACTTTTTCCAGAATTTTTGTTAATTGCATATGCTTTGAAATGTTAAAACTTCTCCCTTTTAATCTTTTATTTCATTATATTAATCAGTGAAAATACAAATATGATTTCAGTTTTAGCCTGACTAATTATTTAAAAAAAAAAAAAAAAAAAAAAAAAAAAAAGAAAAAAAAAAGGAACCAAATAGTATTTGTTTCAGTTGAAAAGGAAGAGGAGGAAGAAGAGGAAGAAGAAGATTCAGTAGTTGATGTACGTCACCGTAAATTTCTCTATAAAGTTCAATTAATTAAATCACCTAATCGTAAGTTCCATGTAATTTGTTTATTTAAATTGATGACGAAATTTTAAATTCACTTTACATTAGTTATTTTCGAAATTCTCTAGATGTAAGAAAACTTTGAAGCAATTTTGAAAATCTTTTTTGTAAAATTAACTGAATCAGAAACATAGCAATAAGTGAAAACGGCCAGAGAAAAACACAGGTAAAGAGTAATTCAAAAAAAACAAAGATTTTTTTCGGAAAAATTGCCTCATCTCTCCACTTTTTTGTTCTTCAGACCAGACAACATCAATCGCTGTGACGCCACAAACTGCTTCAACACCTGCAGCTAATTCATCATACGTGATGAAAATGGATGAAACATCAACTCAAACAACCCATTTAAACGAATCATTGATTTCTAGAAATAGCGACTTCACTTTACCCGTAACAAATAACACAAAACAAAATCTCGTACCAACTATTACATTAAATGAACCCGAACAATTTCCATCATTTGAAGCTCATCCAGATATGTCAAACTATCTAAAAAAACATGAACCGATACAGCAAAGAATTAACTGCAATGATTCGTCATATGATGGATATCTTTTTTCAGATGAAACATCATTTGATAGCACTAACTATACCTTCAATCCTGATTTCGAAACATCTTTTACGACTTCGAAGAATCTTGACGGAAATAGAACTGACATTCATCATTATGATGAAATGCTTCCTGATTTTTTACAACAAGGGAACATTCAGCATGCAATGTTATTTGGTTGTACTACTGATAACTTATTCAATTTTGAAAATTCTGGCTCTGATTCACTTGGAACAAAAATCGCTGATAATGTTAATCAAGCTGTTACTGATGACAATGATCATTCAGGTAAACAGATTATAATGGGCTTGACACAAGATGGACATGTAATTATTGATGGTTTAAGCATGTCAATTAGTAAAAAACTGAACAACAATCAGCAAAATGAATCCAGCATGCTTTGGGAGATGAATATCGGTGAAGGAAAAGCTTTGTTACCGATGTCCCAAATTCAGGAAAATTTGAATGAACGAGATGTTAAGCACACTAACAGCAATGAAGTTGTTACTGGTTTAACCGCACATGGTGAATTCATAATTGCTAATACGACAGACAATAATTCACGAATAGCCAAACATTTGTTATCGGTCATTATGGGTTTAACAGCAAACGGTCAGATCATTTGTAGTGGTTGCCTGTCCGATACTACATCTGAAAAAACTATCGAATCTAACGAGTATCATCATGAAGCCTTCGAAATTATTGGAAATTTAACAGCGAATGATGAAAGAATTTTGATCGGATTAACTGATTCAAATTTTACAAATGATTACAGTAGACTAAGGGATTCTTTTTAAATCAATTTGATATTTCCTGTCATTTACAGGTGCTGTGTGAATAGCACTTTGAATCTTTTAATTAGAATTTAGAAATTACAGCACTCAAATTCATTGTTGAGTTAGTTACTATTATCATGTTATTTCATTTAAATGTTTGTGCTGAAATTACTGGATAAAATTTCTTTGCATTTATTGTCATGCAATCGGATTGTTATTATTACAAAATTCTATCCATGAATTAACTTCAGAAGTAAAAAAAAATCTTTTGAATGTGCAAAAAGTGGAAAATACTGTGATTTTAAATTTCAGAAAGAAAAATTCAAATTGTCTTTTTAAATTTAATTTTTAATATAGCTTATTTGAAAGCTACCATTTTTAAAATTGCATCGGTTGAACTAAATTAATTTCTTTATGGTTATTTGCTTTCATTATTACAAAATTTATAATTAATTCCTCAATGATCTTTGAAAAATCATTGATCATTAGTTGAAAATTGTCGAAATTATCCTTTGCTAGCAACACTGAATTCAATTTATTTGATAAGATTTAATTATGATTACTAATATTACTAATTATAATCAAACAATTTGCTATTAACTTAGATTTCAATTTAAAAAGCGATATTTTAATATAGCATATGTGTTTATTATTTCCGTTCTATTATTATAAATTTTTATGACGGAAGTAAAATAAATTTTTGAAAAGATTCTTTTTTTTTGTTCTATGGCTAGTAATAAAATGATGAAGGAACTAATTTGTCGATAAAATTATCCAAAATATAACTGAAAAATTTCATTAAAAAAAGAACAGGTTTTTTCCAAAAAAAAAGAATCACATCAATGGGATCTAAATTTAATAGAAAAATTGAATTTTACATGATGACATTAAATTGTACAAATTTCTACAGCTATAAAACTTCAACCAGTTTTATTCATTTTAAAAGATCAAAGTGGATTTGTCGTTGAAATAATATGACCATACATTTTTATATCTTTCTTGCTATGAAAAAAAAAGAGCCGAAGAATTTTGTGACTTACTTGCTGTTGTAACTAGTATTTTAAATTATTAAAATTTTCACGATTTTTTCAATCTTTTTTCAACATAAATGTAATTTGTAATTTAACAAATCTAAAAATTGGATGAATTGAAGATTAACAATAAAATATTTCCATGCATGTAACAATTGCTGCATATAATTTGAATAAACAAACAAGCGGTGGGGAACTTTCAACAGGTTAGGAACAGGATCCGATTTAGATCGACAATAATAACGAATGGATCCCAGAGTGCCCGACTGTCCTCTTGCTAATGATCCATATCGGTTGAAATATAATAATCGCAAACATCATCATCAGTTGTCCATCATCATATTCACTTACAACCAACACTCAATCGCCTCTTTATGCTCTTCCCAATTTTCATATGTTTTCTGAAAAGTGAATTTCTAAATTAAACTTTTAAATTTTAATTAAAAAAAGTTTTTATTTTCATGTACTTTTCTCTCCAATCAATCATCATTATTATCTTCATCACTATTACTGGTAAATTTTTACTTTTAATTTATCAGTACGAAATCATATCTTTGCTATATTGAGTACTAGTTTTAAAAACTTAAGTAAATATGATGGCATAGGAAAATACCGCAGCTGAATTGTGCGATGAATATGTGAGATGAAAGCATCACTTAGACTTTCACTGGCAAACTTATTAACGGGAATGGATTAAATGGAAGTATAATAATTCCAGGCTTATTAATCTTATAAAAGACTTACCTTTTTCATGCAAATAAAACTTTATCAAAACTTTAAAAACTTTCATGAATAATTTTACAAATGTAACTTGCATACGATTTTTTTTCTTTGCGATGGCATGGAGCAAAAGAATAGAATTCTTATGGATTATCACTAAAGCCAGAGTTTTCGAATTGACTAAACAAATTCCAGTCAAATTTCTTTATTCAATTAAATCCCATTGAGATTGTTCCTTTTGCAACATATGCCATTTTTAAAGTATTGAAATTATAAAAAAGGTGTTTAATTAGCTAAAAAAAAAGGACCAATGCTATATAAATTTATAATTTTCAGTGGAAGCAAATGTCGAAATAATAACTGAAAAGTAAGTTTTAATTTTAAATTTGTGTTTTGGAATATTTTCATTCACTTTCAGAAACTGCAAATTATAAATTTTTGCGACATTCAATTGTTCCTTATTAATTCCGAATCAATTGTAATTAATAGTAGAAATGAATTGAACGCAAAGTTCTTCTAGCTAATCTCCATAATATTAAGATTTTAATGCAACCATTAAAAATCACTTTCAGTTAAGGAAGAAAAACATTTATTAAAATGATTTTCTACATGAAAGTAATTTTTCACACTTTCCAGAAATGATTCATGTGAGAATGAGTTAAATCAAAGCTCGATGGCAATAAATCTTTCAATGTGCAGCATTGTTAGGACATTAGATAACTATAATTGGTCACTAGCAGATAATCTAAACAGATCTGATCAATATGAAGTTTCAAGTAAACAATTCTGATTTCAGTGATTCAGCATATTTTTGTTTCAGATTATTCATTCGCTTCTTTTGCAATCAGATTTTTGTTATTTTAAAATAGATTTAGCTATAAGCGATATTTCAGATTTTATTTAATTATTTCAAATAAGTTACTTAAATGATTTAAAATGGTTATGAATGAATTATTTATTTTTCAGAAGAAAGTGCGACATCATTGTCCAATGTGATAAATGATAACTATAAAGGCGATGAGCAAAATGTGGCCGCATCAGAATCAACTAAAATTATCACTGTCAATGACAATGATAATTTCGATGATTTAAAAGGACGAATATCAATGAAAACATTGGATCTTATCAGAAAACTTCATACGCAGTATCTTAATACGGAAATGTCTAAGAGACAGCCAGAATCCTCATTTTCAGGAGAAAATAAATCCAAAAAAGAAGAAATTATTCATGTCTCAGGCAGGCTAGAAATATTATAGCTGTGATACATAATTGAAATCTAAATTAAGACGTATTTGTTTGCTCGAAAAGTGTAATATTACATAAGTCTTGTTTATAAATTCTGAACATTTTCAATCATTCCTGTATATTCGTCTGTCTTCACATTTTATCGACATTTTCGGAAAAGGAATGGAAAAAGTCATAATTTCATTGCTTTTATAACATATAAATGTAAATAACTGCACCGATTAAAACAGCATAGTGACGGAAACAGCGGAGTAGGAAAATTTTTGCAAAAGTCAAAAAAGAATAAGAAGTTCAACTATTTCAGATTAAAACAAAATTTAAATAAATTAAAAGTAAATCAATAAAAATGCAAGATATGATCATATATTTCCATAATTGACCTTAGCATTTAATTTTGGAATTATAAACTGAAAGTTAACATATGAAATTTATAATTATATTTTTAAAAAAGATGTTTGGAAAAATTGGAGAGTAGGAAGAATAAAAGCATTTTTGATTGTAGATGAAAAATGTGAAGTGTTTAAACAATAGTTCAGTGCATCTTACCATTCCGAAAATCAATTATACTCTGATATCTTAGCAAACTTCTTCTGTGATAGAATTCAAACAAAGATATCCTGCGTATCTTTAGGAATAGATTATCAAGATATTTTGTGCAGCAAATTTATTCATACAATTTTGATTAGCTAATTTATCACTAATATGACCGTTTAGCTAATTATAAAAATGCAAAAATTATTGGTAATTTGTTGACAGGACATTTTTGCTAAAAAAGATTAAATGTCCCACGAATTCATTTCTTATTACTTAAGAATTTTTTTTTTTTTTGCAAATCTTACTAGAAATTTAAATTAGCCATAAAAAGTTTCAATAATGAGCAAGCAATCTTAGGTTTAGTACAAGGTGCAAAATTTCTGGGAATAGTTTTTAAATGCATTCAATAATTCATTTCATTTTTGTAAATGATTTGTGCTAAAAGGATCAGATAAGATGCTTCTGGAATAGCTTGATGGATGATGCAAGAAAAGAGGCGGTTTTTGAAGCAAATCGAAATTTGAAAATGATGAGCAACTTACCAGATGAGAGTTCTCCCAATCATTGCAAAAATGCTTTTTTGTGATTGCTTTGTTGTCATATTTATTTTCAACGTTTAAACGGTGTTATTAAATACCGTAAAAAAAAAAAAAGTAATTGCTAATTTTTTTTTCTTTTAAGTTCATTTAAGATGAAGCGATAAGAAAAAAGTTTTAAAGGAGGGCTCTGTTTCTTGCAATTTACATCTCTTTTTTGTTAATTGCAAAAGTATTCTGAAAAGTATGCTTATTGCATTTTCTTTTTTCTTTTTTTTTTTCCTGCCAACTAATCATATCTTACACACACCCACATAGACATCTATACAATGCTAAAAATTTTTTGAAAGTATTCGTAAAAATTGCGATTAGTTATGCGATATGATAAAAGATAATGATAAAGCAACTTATTCCCTAACAAAACATTTTAAACACTTTTTTCTTTTCCTTACACTTTCATATAAACTGTTAACTACTGGATAATATTAGTATACTTTGAAGGTTTAAAAAAAAAAAAAAAAAATGCAAATCATTTAATTAAATGATTTGCATTTTAATTTTAAATCAAAGAAAAAAAAGCGAATATTTCGTTGAATTTTAATTTTCTCCTTTTTCTCTTTCTTCTCCTCTTTTCTTCAACAATTTTTTTATAAAGAAATTGGTTTTTTCTTTTCTTTTTTTTTGTCTCACTTTTATTTTCCTTCCACATTTTCATACAGTTTCAGTGTTTTTCACTATTCTGATAAAATTTGGCTTCGTTCATTGTATCAATCATTTTACATTAAAAGAAAAAAACAAGGTGAAAATTTTTTATCAAAGAAAATATTTGAAAAAATTTCTTCCTTTTTAAATCGTTTTCTTTTTACCCCCTTTTTTTTTTTAAATTATTACTCATACAATTTGTTTACTTTAACCTTTGTTGAATTTCGATAAGCGCAAATTTGAACTAACAACAACTGTTGTTCAGTTTTCCTTTTTTTCTTTTCCTTTTTTTTTTTTATTTCAAGCACTTCAGTTCTTCAAAAAGAGAAGAAAAAAAAACGATTTAAATGAGGTGTTTCAAATTTATTGAGTAAACCGTTTTGAATGAATTATTGCTTGCTGTTTCTTTTCCATCTTTGAACAAATCATGATCAATATTAATCGTCAGATACAGATCGTAGAACAGCTAAGGAAATAGCTGGCAGGATCAGTGGAGAAAAATTGCAAAGTGTTGTTTGGTTTATTTCAACAATATCAATTTCATTCAACTGCAGAAGCAGAAGTTTTCTATTAACTGCTAGCAGCTATTATCAATTAATTTTTAAAATGACAGAACCAAAATTAAAAAAAATATGTAGATATACATCTTTTTATTAATAACTTATCATATATATATAGATAGATAGAGAGAGAGAGAGATGTGTAGAAAAAATAAATTCTTCATTAATTTATATATATATATGTATTATGATGTATCATAGCATAAAATCTTACATTTCTTTTGATAAGGTTTTTTTTTTTTTTTTTTTTGTAAGCTTTGAAAACTAATGAAGAATCCGATGTAGATATGAAATTATATGTCTACGTCAAACTTTACTTTGTATAATTCTACTAGCATTTTTCATATGTACTGAACCTGATGAATACATCTTATTGCATCTTCATCTCATTATTAACAAAAATCTGAAGAAAAGGAAAATTTTCCAGTTGTCATTTTACTCCGCAGTTTTTACTTCTTCCTTTGTTTTTCATATTCGATTTCAAAATTCTGCTTTTCTTACATTGATAGTAAAAAGCATACAAAAGTTAATTTCCAAAAGATTGTGTACATTTATTTCAAATTTTTAATTACTATCAAATTGTCGGCTTTTAGGAATCTGTGTTTCTTTTTCTCTATTGAAGATAATACCTTCCTAAAATATTTCATTAGTTTTTTTTTTTTTTTTTCGAACTTGAATAGAATTCCTATTGATTTATTTTTAATTACAGATTGTTGAATAAAGAAATATTTCAGGATAAATTGAAATTGAATAAATTAAAATTTTCCAAACTAATTAAAAATGACTATAAAATAAATTGTGATATAAAATTGAATTTTAGTTATTGCTTTTATGCGTACCATATGCAACAATTTGCAATACAAACTTTTATCGTCTGTATGATCGTTATTGTTAAATTGGCATTTGGAAGAGTATTCGCTATGACAAATCGTAACATAACCATAAAATCAACGATAACTGATAGCAGTAAAGAAGGTGTGATAATTTTTATTTCAAATAATCTTAAATAAATTTAATTAATTGTTCATTTTATTTACTAAAGTGTAACTAATTAACTCCAGAAAAATTTTCACTACATTTTTAACGAA
>JBAMDO010000414.1:0-23136 GCA_037074765.1 Mansonella perstans
TGAATTTTTTCGAACAGAAAGAATTAATGATTTGTAACAATTACGAAATTCTATGATAATTTTCTTCTTTTTTTTAAAAGATCGAAACATCGACACAAACAAGCACTTCAGTAGGAAAGCAAATGTTTCAAAAATTTCTTCACTCACAGAAAAAATTCCGAAAAAGTGTTCCCTTATAATTTAAATGATTGGTTACATATTTGAAATATTTGCCTCCTAGACAAAAAAAAAAAAAATAAACGCAAAATAACAAAACAAAAAAAAGCGAATTAATTGAATGTTGTTAACTCCGTTCTGTTATATGACTGGAATTTTTTTTTTTTATATCAAATTCCGTTCTGTTATATGAATGAAATTTTTTAAAGAATTTTTAAATTTTGAAAATGTCAATTTCAAAACCTTTTTATCTTTTCATTCTTTAACTTACCATACTTAATTGCTCGATAGCTGTGTTTGTTTCATTACCAATCTCCCTGTGTAATTCCAGTCGACCATTGAATGGATCGAAATGAATATTCTAGAATGAAATTAAATTCCAAAATAAATCCGAATGAAATAGAGTGAAATTGGATCAAAATTGTTTAATTAAATTTATTTGCCAGGAGCGCTCGTAATTCATCATTAGAAATAAGCTAAATTTGAATTGAACAATATAATAAATTTAAATAAACACTTTCATTCTTCTAGTTTCCTAGTTAGTAAAGACGAGCAAAATTTTATTAACCTTCAATTTATTACAATTACTATAATTTTTAGCAACTATGAAACAGCAATGACAATACTTACTATCATTGCAAAGTGTTATGTTGAAGGTATTGTTTTTCATAATAATTTATTACTATCAACCAAATACATTAGTTATTATAATCGCAATATTTGATGTTAATTTTGGAATAATTTTTTGCTGTGTGAATTAATTGTACTTAGCGGAATTTTCTTTCCTTTATTTTTTTAAAATTAATGCTCAAAAAATTTCATACATTTAATCAGCTTGCACTCACTTTTTTATCATTTAAAATTATCAGAATAAAATATGTACACCGAAATTTAATTCAAAATTAAGTATAATTTTCAACAACTTATTTTATAGCTCAAAGCCCAATTATTAATTGTTATTTCCTTTTTTCCATCATTTATTCATTACTTACAATTCCAGCTTGATGAAGACGTTCCGCCATGCGCAATCTTTCCTCACGTGCTCGCATTTGCTGTTGATAATGATAATCAACACGCAAAAGATATGATAATATGCATGTGAAAATGTACAATGCGAATGTCGTTATTATGATGACAAATGTGCCAATAATAAAAAACATCACGTGTAAAAGTTTCAGCAACCATGTCCAGCTTTAATTTATATTTTGTAAAACTTTTATAATTAATTTATGTAAATATATTAAGAAGTAAGCAATTAAAGGGCTTGGAAAAATTGCTGTTTGTTGTTTAAATGAAATTATCGCAATCAAATTTAAATTTAAATAATTATTTCCAATGAATAATTTTTAATTTAGAATATTTTCAAATTGGTGATTAATTTCCAAATACTGATATTTCATTCGCTTTCTTTCTTACTTTCATGTACTTATTTGATACTTCATTTACAGTGTTCTGTATTTGAATTAAAAAACAAAAACGAATTAATGAATATATTCAAGAATTTTCTTCAAAAAGTTTCAAATCTTGCTAAACTAAAATTTATCTAAAATTTAGAGAAAAATGTTACCCTACGAATTTCACCCTTGGTTGTGAGTATTTTTTGAACTGTTCAAAACTATATTTGATCCAATTATCTGTTAAATCCATGCTAAATATTGCATCAACAATGACTGATTCAAATACTATTTCGCGCAAAAATTCGATTAACGATTTCTTCATTAGCATTTTATTGGCAAACGCTAAAGAATGAAAGAAATTAACTAATGCAAATAATTTGTAGCTAAATCTGAGGAAAAAAGAAATTTAAAAATAATTTAAAAAATTTAAAAATAAAATCAAAAACAAATATCATTTAACAAATAAATCTGTCAAAAATATTGATTGAAATGCATACATGTATAAAATTTACTAAATTTTAAAAATTAATTAAGATTTTTTGTAAGTTTTTGAATTCAAATTATGTTATTACGTATGTGATTTAATATAATTACTGCCCCAATTTTGGTAATTATATTAAATATTTTAATTATATATTAAATAACTTCTGATTTCCATTCACAGTTACATTTTAAATCGACATTCATCACTACATATACTTACTCAAATTTAAATCTTAGCCTAAATCAAAAGTTGCAAAGTGAACTGACCACCGCTTGATTGATTAAATGCATTTGATAGAAATAAACGACTTCCTTCAAAAATATTTCGACTTTTGCTATTTTTCAATTCTTCAGCAAAATTATCAGTGTGCTTTAATTCATATTGCGAGTGCATTTTTTTTGTTGTATTCAAAATTATCGTGTCAATAAGCCAACGATTTAATGGCTCTCTTCCTGAACAAAGAAACACAAAGACATTTGCGCTAATATTTTTTGGAAGAATTGAATTTTTAGAAAGGGGAAAGAATTGATTGAAAAAAACAATATTTTTCAAAAAATTGCCAAACAAAAGAAAAATTTTTAAAAAAAAGTTCCTTTATTTCTAATTGAAATTCCTTTTTTCTCTCTTTTCTCACTGCAGATAAAGTAAAAAAATTTTATTACGTAATTCGCTGAAATAAAATTTAAGCTATTTTCGATATAATAATTTACAGTTCAAATTAATTTTTATTTAATGCTGAGGAAATGGCAAGCACTGTCATACAAAACTGATTTGTAAACTGCAAACTTTAAAAATGTAAATTATTATGTTTTTATTGATTTTTTTTTTTTTTTTTTTTTAGAATAGCCTTACGATAATTTCCATGCGAATAATTGGATAAAATGCATTGATCGGTGTGATCATTATTATTAATCAATATAATATGTTTGACAACTTTTTCAAATAAAAATGGTTTTGTTAGCCATTTGCTAATTATACTGATTGTTCGCAGGATTAGATAACAGGAATTGTTCCGAATTTTCTTGTCATCTTTAAAGTAAAGATTTGTTTTGTCCTGGTTAATTAAATATGTTAATTGAAGGTTAATTAAAAAGATTGAATAAAGATTAAGTGTTGCAGTGTTAGACTGGAAAATATGATTTTGGTGAAGCATCTAACATGATAAATAGATAAAGGCAACATTTAAAGGAATATGACCATGGGTCATCTTACAAATAGTTACTTGCAAGGCATATGATTAATGCTCAAAAAAAAGAAGCAGGTTAAATCTATAGAAGCTTAGAAATACGACTAGAGGTCACGTGATAGAACATAAAACCTGAAAGCATAAAAGAGGTCAAATTAATACAGTATAACGCTTAATAACATGATACACTGACAATGAGTAAGACTTGAAAAGACAATGGAAATGAAATGTTTAAGAAGTTATCGAAGAATATTAATAAAGCAATATGCATTTCTAATTAGCAATAAAATTTGATCAGTTCGGTTCAAAGGTAATCTATGAAAATAAGCTTCAAATGACTTTTTGTAAAGGAAAATTTAAAATTTTATTAGAAACATTTTTTCACTAACTTTTGCAAACTTTCACAAGCAAATTTTTTTTGTTTTAAATTTCAAAATTTCGTTTATTTTTATAAATTCATGCAAAACTATGTTAACCTTTAGTAGCTTGACCAGCATCTTCTAAACTTTGATGTAATTTTCTGTATTTAAAAGTTTGCCAAAATATAATTTCGGATTTTTGGGTAAATGTAAAACAGCAGCATACAAATTACTGGAATCATTTGGCAATAAACAAGCTATGGCATGATATATATCCAGTACTTGCTTTAACTTGAAATGAACATTTATCAGAATGTGAAATTTGGTTTAAATGATTTCGTATTTTGAATATTTTTGAATAAGATTTAAAAAATTTCTCCATTAATTAGATTTTGTTCCACCTTTTTTCCTACATCATTATTATACTGTTTTTATTTTTTCTATTAATTAACATCGCTGTTATTGATTGCCGTCACCAATTAAGTAAGCACTGTTAAAATTACATAATTAGTTTGTCGCCGCATCATTATTGTCATTGTTATTAATTATTATCTATCATTAATTATTAATTATTTCGCAATTTGTTCCATTATTTGTGCATATGACTTATAATTCCAAGATAAAACATTAAATTGGCCATGTAATTGATATACAGTCCTCAAAAAGTTTTAGCAAACATATATTGGCTGCATAACTTCAGATTACTTATACGAAATTCAATTATTAAGTAAGCTTTAAAGGATGGTAAGCACATGTTTACCTGTATCGGTGTTAAATTATGATCAATAGTAAATAACAAAGCGATCGGTATATCTCGTTCTTTGAAATTTAAAATACTTTGATCATAACTGTTCCATACACAATATCGCCCCTAATAATTACTGCATAGCATTAAGCATAGATAGCAAATGATCCAGAAATTTAATTCCAAAATCGAAAAACTTCACAATAATTAATCTTTTACGCTTTACAATATTCATATTTTCACTTTATAACTATATTATCAAAAATGAATCGATTTTCAGTTATGATTTACAAAATTAGCCAAGCAAATGATTTAGGCTGAAAGAAATGATGTCTTATGGCTAGAGATCAGCGTTCGATGTAAAAACGCAGTAACTGAAGCAGGAATGATGATAAACATTTGGTCTTCTTTTCTTACAACCTTCTTTCACAAATAGAACGCTAATATCAAAATATAACAAGGATTTCAAATTCGCTGACAGAAATATTAAAATTTAAAAACGATTTCAGAATAATTAAAAATAGCGAAATAAATTGGATGATTGACATTAATCGTAACAATTACTCTATTAATGGAGCTTGGTACAGTCATCTTTTTTAAATGGTATATTTACTTATTTGATGAAAAAAGGATGTATGGTAAATAAAAACACAATCAGGACTTTGCAAGAGATAATCATATAAAAATAAAACAATTCAATAGCTAACCTGATCCGGAACTTCATTAGCTAGTGGTAATGTAGCCTTCGTACTTGAACAATCAACCACAATGTGTGGAAATAATTCCGTATAACATGCTATTAAAAGTATTATCAAATTACACTGCAGATTTGTTAACCGACCGTTTAGCATCACTGATTAGTAAATGTTTGAAATTTTCAAAGTTCAATCATGTTTTACACTTGAAATCAGCTAAATTATATAATTTTAATTTTCAATAAAATTCAATTTTTAATGTTATCATTTTAAAAATGGTGATTTCAACCAGGACAAACTAACTAGTCTACTTGAATATGCATATAAATGAATGATAGTATAATGTTTCACGCATGTTATGTTATTTCTTATCGTGGTGCACTTTAATGAAAGTATGCAAGTCACATCAGTTTTCTTCACATCAATGGGATTACACGTCAGTTTTCTCACCACAGACTTTTATAATCACGTGTAGCATACATTACTAATTTATGCATCATTTATTTCTGTTACTCAGTACTTAATTCGCCTTAATTACCTTTAAAACTCATGCGAAAGACCTTCAGAATGAAACTTTCTCTTTCAACTTTATAAAACGAAAAAAAAAAACGCCGAATAAGCACTACACAAAGATAAAGAAAAAAATTCATTTTTTGTCACCCAGTCATAAAAATAATGAACCGCAATTCATGATGTGAAAAAAGTTCCGCACAATTCATAATATCGAAATTCACAAGAAAGCGATAACATAAAAACCAAAAAATTTCAGCACATCTAATTTGACATTCCTAAAAACTGAATGAAAAATTTGAAATCAATTAAATAATAGCGCTTGAGAAACTCTTACGAAATTGCAAAGGTCATGATTCGCTAAAGAAAACAAATTGCAACATAACTCACATAATTTTGCACCATCATACCTTAGCAATTTCATGTTTATAAATTAAAATCATTTTCAAATCAGTACATAAAATTATGTCAGTAAAAAAATTGCAAAAAGAGAGCATTACGATCAAAAATACAACACCAGCTTTTAAGCGTTCATCTAATGACCATACTTTTGAAATTCCCATTCTCGATTATCAAGGGGACACACTTGGCGTGTTTTAAGCAACGTGAAATACAGTAGAAATGAAATGCATGATTGCATACACCCCACGCAACCGTACACTCGTCAGAAGTTGCCGAAGCCTGTAAATAAGTAATATAGGAATTTGAAAAAAAAAAAAACTGGACCCATAAAAAGAAACTGGAAATATGATAAAGTAATATTTTAAATTTAAATTTTTTATAATTTATTTTGATAAATCAAAAAAAAAAAGAAAACAAATTTACTTGATTTGCTTAAAAAAGAAACAAATTTCTCATTCGATACAGAGATCCATAATATGATTCCGACAAATTGCACAATTATCAACAACTATATCCCAAGCCCATAGAGTTACTGCATTCCATTTCTTTACCTAAAATTAAAAACGAATCAATACTTTTTTCAATATTTTTCACCTTCACGAATTTTCTAAATTAACTTTTTAGCACGATTATTTTTCATCTTAAATAACTTTTAGCATGATACGAAAATAAGATGAAATATTTTCCTGCACTAAAATAAAGTAAAGTAGGACGCAAATCAACAGTATGAAACACGTTAAATCTGATACCATATAGAACTGATACCATATAAATACCTGATACGATATAAAACTTGAATCGGGATCGTGTAACAGACAGCATGAGCTTATCTAAGAGAAAAAAGAAGCAATAAAAAGAAAAAAAACCTCAAAAGTTTCTTTTCTTTGCCGGAAACACTTGGGATAGCAGTAGATTGTTGCACATCATCCAGTTCCATTTGTTGTCCTCCGCATTCTATTATCTACCATTTCGAAGTGTAGCACAAATATATACTAAATCATATTTTACCATATCGATATAATAATCCGGAAAAAAGTACTAAAATATCGAATCATTTCAATTTTTTTCTAACAAAATTCTTAATCCTTAATCTTTTTGTCACCATTTTGCGTCACATTTAATCCATCATTTAATCATAGGCAAGCTATAATTTCAAAGAACTTAATTCGGATTGAAATTATTTTTCAACAAATTTTTCCAGCAATAATTTTTTTTTCAATATGAAAATAATCCCATCCATTTTAAATGTTAGCATAAACGTTTCACGTTTCACGTCAAATCACAATCTTACGTCATAACTTGCATTTCTGGAGATCCAATTATTTACTCTAAAAAAAAGCTCTAAAACAACAATGAAAACTAAATATTTTACCCACCTGCAACGTTATGTAACCAGGACGCATAAAATGGAGCTAAACTAAACCATAAACCAATGAGGCTTGCACAATGAATCTCTTCCAGTAATTGTTGGTACAAACTGGGATGTATGTTTCATTCATTTGCTTATTTAAGTGATGTTTAAACTGAGTGAACGTTTGCAGTCACGTCTATATAACACGTGGCTACGTTACAAAAATATTACTTTTATCACGTAATACATTGCTACACGTACGTTTATTTCTCAAAGTTGCTTAATTTCTGTGCATTACATTGAACGTACAGTATTCTTTAGTTGTACTGATAGATTTGAATAGTTATTGAAAATTCGAAAATGAAAAATCATTGCTTAATAGTTACGAAACTTTGCAGCTAATGAATTTGAAATTTAATTTTTAAATTTCATAGCTCATGTTAGTACTTAGCTTCATAAATGATTTGTTGGAAAAATTTATTCAAAATTTGATAATCTCTTTCTTGAAATTTACTTATTTGAAATTGATATTTTACTGTGTTTTTTTTTATTTTTGCTTATGAATGATCACAGGAATTTAACTAAAGATCAAAAAATTCAATCTAATAAATGCATTATGTGAAATCAAAACTATTTATTTAGTTTTGGGTGGTATCAAATATTACAAATCCATAAACAGTGGAACGAAATCGGCTAATTATTAATAAATCGCTGATAAATAATTTTCCGCGGTAAGTTCTATTTCTGATTTCAAAAATACTTATTTATATTTATAATTTATTGATATTGCAATTTGATTTGCTATGTCATTTATGAGAATCTTTTTTTTTTTTTTTTTTTTTTTAAATCTAAATTGACAAATTAAAATTAGTGAATGCAAAGTTTCTAACCAAATCATTTTTGTCATTTACGCTGTCATTACGCAGGTAGAGATTTATGGAAACTATGCTTTAATATCAGTAGACATGTAGTGATAAAATTATTGTTCAACACTGGTGTGATATGCCTTGAACTGTAATACTACTAACAGTTTTGTTTAACGTGAAATTTTAAGTAAAACTATTTGATAAAGCATGGAAATGTCACTTCTGCTCTTACCACAGCATAAGACTGCAATATTTTTATTTCAGGAATCCGTGGATTTCAGAAATCCGAATGTCTTCTTCAAATAAAGACTCTAATGTTGAAGATTACTATGGATATTGGAACCGCATCCTAACAATATGCGTATTCGACGAAGATTTCAACAGTTTGATGCATTAAAAAATGGAGGACCATTTTGTGTGAGAGTGATAGCCGCTTTTGCAATCGGTAAATGATACTTAATGTTTGATTTCATTGTTGATTAACTATAAAAATAATCATCCACTAAATTCTCCCAAACAGTAATCAAGTCTACTTACAGAAATGTGCTCACAGGATTCTTTCTAAAAACTGGCTGTTTTTAACGAAATCGATCAGATTCTTTAAAAATAATCATCCACTAAATTCTCCCAAACAGTAATCAAGTCTACTTACTGAAATGTGCTCACAGGATTCTTTCTAAAAATTGAGACAATTTGGTAACCTCTTAAACTGGACTGTTTTTAACGAAATCGATCAGATTCTTTTACAATAATCATTGTACAGTTGATTATTTGAAGGTGCTATTTTTGATGAAATCCATTAAATTCTCCCAAACAGTAATCAGTCACTTACTGAAATATGCTCACAGGATTCTTTCTAAAAATTGAGACAATTTGGTAATCGCTTAAACTGGCTGTTTTTAACGAAATCGATCAGATACTTTAGAAATAATCATTGTACAGTTGATTATTTGAAGGTGCTATTTTTGATGAAATCCACTAAATTCACCCAAACAGTAATCAAGTCTATTTACTGAAATGTGCTTACAGGATTCTTTCTAAAAATTGAGACAATTTGGTAACCTCTTAAACTGACTGTTTTTAACGAAATCGATCAGATTCTTTTAAAAATAATCATTGTACAATTGATTATTTGAAGTGCTTTTTGATGAAATCCATTAAATTCTCCCAAACAGTAATCAAGTCAACTTACTGAAATGTGCTCACAGGATTCTTTCTAAAAATTGGACAATTTGGTAATCGCTTAAACTGGCTGTTCTTAACGAAATCGATCAGATTCTTTTACAATAATCATTGTACAGTTGATTATTTGAAGGTGCTATTTTTGATGAAATCCATTAAATTCTCCCAAACAGTAATCATGTCTACTTACTGAAATATGCTCACAGGATTCTTTCTAAAAATTGAGACAATTTGGTAATCGCTTAAACTGGTTGTTTTTAACGAAATCGATCAGATACTTTAGAAATAATCATTGTACAGTTGATTATTTGAAGGTGCTATTTTTGATGAAATCCACTAAATTCACCCAAACAGTAATCAAGTCTACTTACTGAAATGTGCTTACAGGATTCTTTCTAAAAATTGAGACAATTTGGTAATCTCTTAAACTGACTGTTTTTAACGAAATCGATCAGATTCTTTTAAAAATAATCATTGTACAGTTGATTATTTGAAGGTGCTGTTTTGATGAAATCCATTAAATTCTCCCAAACAGTAATCAAGTCTACTTACTGAAATGTGCTCACAGGATTCTTTCTAAAAATTGAGACAATTTGGTAACCTCTTAAACTGACTGTTTTTAACGAAATCGATCAGATCTTTAAAATAATCATTGTACAGTTGATTATTTGAAGGTGCTATTTTTGATGAAATCCACTAAATTCACCCAAACAGTAATCAAGTCTATTTACTGAAATGTGCTTACAGGATTCTTTCTAAAAATTGAGACAATTTGGTAACCTCTTAAACTGACTGTTTTTAACGAAACGATTAGATTCTTTTACAAATAATCATTGTACAGTTGATTATTTGAAGGTGCTGTTTTTGATGAAATCCATTAAATTCTCCCAAACAGTAATCAAGTCTACTTACTGAAATATGCTCACAGGATTCTTTCTAAAAACTGACTGTTTTTAACGAAACCGATCAGATTCTTTTAAAAATAATCATTGTACAGTTTATTATTTGAAGGTGCTGTTTTTGATGAAATCCATTAAATTCTCCCAAACAGTAATCAAGTCTACTTACTGAAATGTGCTCACAGGATTCTTTCTAAAAATTGAGACAATTTGGTAATCGCTTAAACTGACTGTTTTTAACGAAATCGATCAGATTCTTTTAAAAATAATCATCCACTAAATTCTCCCAAACAGTAATCATGTCTACTTACTGAAATATGCTCACAGGATTCTTTCTAAAAATTGAGACAATTTGGTAATCGCTTAAACTGGCTGTTTTTAACGAAATCGATCAGATACTTTAGAAATAATCATTGTACAGTTGATTATTTGAAGGTGCTTTTTTGATGAAATCCACTAAATTCTCCCAAACAGTAATCAAGTCTACTTACTGAAATGTGCTCACAGGATTCTTTCTAAAAATTGGGACAATTTGGTAATCGCTTAAACTGACTGTTTTTAACGAAACCGATCAGATTCTTTTAAAAATAATCATTGTACAGTTGATTATTTGAAGGTGCTGTTTTTGATGAAATCCACTAAATTCTCCCAAACAGTAATGAATTCCACTAAATTCTCCCAAACAGTAATCAAGTCTACTTACTGAAATGTGCTCACAGGATTCTTTCTAAAAATTGGGACAATTTGGTAATCGCTTAAACTGACTGTTTTTAACGAAACGATCAGATTCTTTTAAAAATAATCATTGTACAGTTGATTATTTGAAGGTGCTGTTTTTGATGAAATCCACTAAATTCTCCCAAACAGTAATCAAGTCTACTTACTGAAATGTGCTCACAGGATTCTTTCTAAAAATTGAGACAATTTGGTAATCGCTTAAACTGACTGTTTTTAACGAAATCGATCAGATTCTTTTAAAAATAATCATTGTACAGTTGATTATTTGAAGGTGCTGTTTTTGATGAAATCCACTAAATTCTCCCAAACAGTAATGAATCCACTAATTCTCCAAACAGTAATCAAGTCTACTTACTGAAATGTGCTCACAGGATTCTTTCTAAAAATTGGGACAATTTGGTAATCGCTTAAACTGACTGTTTTTAACGAAATCGATCAGATTCTTTTAAAAATAATCATTGTACAGTTGATTATTTGAAGGTGCTGTTTTTGATGAAATCCACTAAATTCTCCCAAACAGTAATGAATTCCACTAAATTCTCCCAAACAGTAATCAAGTCTACTTACTGAAATGTGCTCACAGGATTCTTTCTAAAAATTGGACAATTTGGTAATCGCTTAAACTGACTGTTTTTAACGAAATCGATCAGATTCTTTTAAAAATAATCATTGTACAGTTGATTATTTGAAGGTGCTGTTTTTGATGAAATCCACTAAATTCTCCCAAACAGTAATCAAGTCTACTTACTGAAATGTGCTCACAGGATTCTTTCTAAAAATTGAGACAATTTGGTAATCGCTTAAACTGACTGTTTTTAACGAAATCGATCAGATTCTTTTAAAAATAATCATTGTACAGTTGATTATTTGAAGGTGCTGTTTTTGATGAAATCCACTAAATTCTCCCAAACAGTAATGAATCCACTAAATTCTCCCAAACAGTAATCAAGTCTACTTAATGAAATGTGCTCACAGGATTCTTTCTAAAAATTGAGACAATTTGGTAATCGCTTAAATTGACTGTTTTTAACGAAATCAATCAGGTTCTTTTAAAAATAATCATTGTACAGTTGATTATTTGAAGGTGCTGTTTTTGATGAAATCCACTAAATTCTCCCAAACAGTAATGAATTCCACTAAATTCTCCCAAACAGTAATCAAGTCTACTTACTGAAATGTGCTCACAGGATTCTTTCTAAAAATTGAGACAATTTGGTAATCACTTAAACTGACTGTTTTTAACGAAATCGATCAGATTCGTTTAAAAATAATCATTGTACAGTTGATTATTTGAAGGTGCTGTTTTTGATGAAATCCATTAAATTCTCCCAAACAGTAATCAAGTCTACTTACTGAAATATGCTCACAGGATTCTTTCTAAAAACTGGACTGTTTTTAACGAAACCGATCAGATTCTTTTAAAAATAATCATTGTACAGTTATTATTTGAAGGTGCTGTTTTTGATGAAATCCATAAATTCTCCCAAACAGTAATCAAGTCTACTTACTGAAATATGCTACAGGATTCTTTCTAAAAATTGAGACAATTTGGTAATCTCTTAAACTGACTGTTTTTAACGAAATCGATCAGATTCTTTTAAAAATAATCATTGTACAGTTGATTATTTGAAGGTGCTGTTTTTGATGAAATCCATTAAATTCTCCCAAACAGTAATCAAGTCAACTTACTGAAATGTGCTCACAGGATTCTTTCTAAAAGTTGAGACAATTTGGTAATCGCTTAAACTGGCTGTTTTTAACGAAATCGATCAGATTCTTTTAAAAATAATCATTGTACAGTTGATTATTTGAAGGTGCTGTTTTTGATGAAATCCACTAAATTCTCCCAAGCAGTAATCAAGTCTACTTACTGAAATGTGCTCACAGGATTCTTTCTAAAAGTTGAGACAATTTGGTAATCGCTTAAACTGACTGTTTTTAACGAAATCGATCAGATTCTTTAAAAATCATTGTACAGTTGATTATTTGAAGTGCTTTTTGATGAAATCCACTAAATTCACCCAAACAGTAATCAAGTCTACTTACTGAAATGTGCTCACAGGATTCTTTCTAAAAATTGAGACAATATGGTAATCGCTTAAACTGACTGTTTTTAACGAAATCGATCAGATTCTTTTAAAAATAATCATGCACTAAATTCTCCCAAACAGTAATCAAGTCAACTTACTGAAATGTGCTCACAGGATTCTTTCTAAAAATTGAGACAATTTGGTAATCGCTTAAACTGCTGTTTTTAACGAAATCGATCAGATTCTTTAGAAATAATCATTGTACAGTTGATTATTTGAAGGTGCTATTTTTGATGAAATCCACTAAATTCTCCCAAACAGCAATCAAGTCTACTTACTGAAATGTGCTCACAGGATTCTTTCTAAAAGTTGAGACAATTTGGTAATCGCTTAAACTGGCAGAATTTAATGAAATCGACTAGATTCTTTTAAAAATCATCATTATACAGTTGATTATTTGAAGGTGCTGTTTTTGATGAAATCCACTAAATTCTCCCAAACAGCAATCAAGTCTACTTACTGAAATGTGCTCACAGGATTCTTTCTAAAAGTTGAGACAATTTGGTAATCGCTTAAACTGGCAGAATTTAATGAAATCGACTAGATTCTTTTAAAAATCATCATTATACAGTTGATTATTTGAAGGTGCTGTTTTTGATGAAATCCACTAAATTCTCCCAAACAGCAATCAAGTCTACTTACTGAAATGTGCTCACAGGATTCTTTCTAAAAGTTGAGACAATTTGGTAATCGCTTAAACTGGCTGTTTTTAACGAAATCGATCAGATTCTTTAAAATAATCATTGTACAGTTGATTATTTGAAGGTGCTATTTTTGATGAAATCCATTAAATTCTCCCAAACAGTAATCAGTCTACTTACTGAAATGTGCTCACAGGATTCTTTCTAAAATTGAGACAATTTGGTAATCGCTTAAACTGGCTGTTTTTAACGAAATCGATCAGATTCTTTAGAAATAATCATTGTACAGTTGATTATTTGAAGGTGCTATTTTTGATGAAATCCACTAAATTCACCCAAACAGTAATCAAGTCTACTTACTGAAATGTGCTCACAGGATTCTTTCTAAAAATTGAGACAATATGGTAATCGCTTAAACTGACTGTTTTTAACGAAATCGATCAGATTCTTTTAAAAATAATCATGCACTAAATTCTCCCAAACAGTAATCAAGTCAACTTACTGAAATGTGCTCACAGGATTCTTTCTAAAAATTGAGACAATATGGTAATCGCTTAAACTGACTGTTTTTAATGAAATCGATCAGATTCTTTTAAAAATAATCATCCACTAAATTCTCCCAAACAGTAATCAAGTCTACTTACTGAAATGTGCTCACAGGATTCTTTCTAAAAATTGAGACAATTTGGTAATCGCTTAAACTGACTGTTTTTAACGAAATCGATCAGATTCTTTAGAAATAATCATTGTACAGTTGATTATTTGAAGGTGCTATTTTTGATGAAATCCATTAAATTCTCCCAAACAGTAATCATGTCTACTTACTGAAATATGCTCACAGGATTCTTTCTAAAAATTGAGACAATATGGTAATCGCTTAAACTGACTGTTTTTAACGAAATCGATCAGATTCTTTTAAAAAATAATCATGCCACTAAATTCTCCCAAACAGTAATCAAGTCAACTTACTGAAATGTGCTCACAGGATTCTTTCTAAAAATTGAGACAATTTGGTAATCGCTTGAACTGGCTGTTTTTAACGAAATCGATCAGATTCTTTAGAAATAATCATTGTACAGTTGATTATTTGAAGGTGCTATTTTTGATGAAATCCACTAAATTCACCCAAACAGTAATCAAGTCTACTTACTGAAATGTGCTCACAGGATTCTTTCTAAAAATTGGGACAATTTGGTAATCGCTTAAACTGACTGTTTTTAACGAAATCGATCAGATTCGTTTAAAAATAATCATTGTACAGTTGATTATTTGAAGGTGCTGTTTTTGATGAAATCCACTAAATTCTCCCAAACAGTAATGAATTCCACTAAATTCTCCCAAACAGTAATCAAGTCTACTTACTGAAATGTGCTCACAGGATTCTTTCTAAAAATTGGGACAATTTGGTAATCGCTTAAACTGACTGTTTTTAACGAAATCGATCAGATTCGTTTAAAAATAATCATTGTACAGTTGATTATTTGAAGGTGCTGTTTTTGATGAAATCCACTAAATTCTCCCAAACAGTAATGAATTCCACTAAATTCTCCCAAACAGTAATCAAGTCTACTTACTGAAATGTGCTCACAGGATTCTTTCTAAAAATTGGGACAATTTGGTAATCGCTTAAACTGACTGTTTTTAACGAAATCGATCAGATTTGTTTAAAAATAATCATTGTACAGTTGATTATTTGAAGGTGCTGTTTTTGATGAAATCCACTAAATTCTCCCAAACAGTAATGAATTCCACTAAATTCTCCCAAACAGTAATCAAGTCTACTTACTGAAATGTGCTCACAGGATTCTTTCTAAAAATTGGGACAATTTGGTAATCGCTTAAACTGACTGTTTTTAACGAAATCGATCAGATTCGTTTAAAAATAATCATTGTACAGTTGATTATTTGAAGGTGCTGTTTTTGATGAAATCCACTAAATTCTCCCAAACAGTAATGAATTCCACTAAATTCTCCCAAACAGTAATCAAGTCTACTTACTGAAATGTGCTCACAGGATTCTTTCTAAAAATTGGGACAATTTGGTAATCGCTTAAACTGACTGTTTTTAACGAAATCGATCAGATTCGTTTAAAAATAATCATTGTACAGTTGATTATTTGAAGGTGCTGTTTTTGATGAAATCCACTAAATTCTCCCAAATAGTAATGAATTCCACTAAATTCTCCCAAACAGTAATCAAGTCTACTTACTGAAATGTGCTCACAGGATTCTTTCTAAAAATTGGGACAATTTGGTAATCGCTTAAACTGACTGTTTTTAACGAAATCGATCAGATTCTTTTAAAAATAATCATTGTACAGTTGATTATTTGAAGGTGCTGTTTTTGATGAAATCCACTAAATTCTTCCAAACAAGAATCAAGGTTTATTTACTGAAATATGTTCGCAGGATATTATGGATCTCTGTATCGAATGTCAAGCAAATCAAGTAAATTTGTTTTCTTTTTTTTTTTTTGATTTATCAAAATAAATTATAAAAAATTTAAATTTAAAATATTACTTTATCATATTTCCAGTTTCTTTTTATGGGTCCAGTTTTTTTTTTTCAAATTCCTATATTACTTATTTACAGGCTTCGGCAACTTCTGACGAGTGTACGGTTGCGTGGGGTGTGTGCAATCATGCATTTCATTTCTACTGTATTTCACGTTGCTTAAAACACGCCAAGTGTGTCCCCTTGATAATCGAGAATGGGAATTTCAAAAGTATGATGATTAGATGAACGCTTAAAAGCTGGTGTTGTATTTTTGGTCGTAATGCTCTCTTTTTGCAATTTTTTTACTGACATAATTTTATGTACTGATTTGAAAATGATTTTAATTTATAAACATGAAATTGCTAAGGTATGATGGCGCAAAATTATGTGAGTTATATTGCAATTTGTTTTCTTTAGCGAATCATGACCTTTGCAATTTCGTAAGAGTTTCTCAAGCGCTATTATTTAATTGATTTCAAATTTTTCATTCAGTTTTTAGGAATGTCAAATTAGATGTGCTGAAATTTTTTGGTTTTTATATTATCAATTTCTTGTGAATTTCGATATTATGAATTGTGCGGAACTTTTTTCACATCATGAATTGCGGTTCATTACTTTTATGACTGGGTGACAAAAAATGAATTTTTTTCTTTATCTTTGTGTAGTGCTTATTCGGCGTTTTTTTTTTCGTTTTACAAAGTTCAAAGAGAAAGTTTCATTCTGAAGGTCTTTCGCATGAGTTTTAAAGATAATTAAGGCGAATTAAGTACTGAGTAACAGAAATAAATGATGCATAAATTAGTAATGTATGCTACACGTGATTATAAAAGTCTTGGTGAGAAAACTGACGTGTAATCCCATTGATGTGAAGAAAACTGATGTGACTTGCATACTTTCATTAAAGTGCACCACGATAAGAAATAACATAACATGCGTGAAACATTATACTATCATTCATTTATATGCATATTCAAGTAGACTAGTTAGTTTGTCCTGGTTGAAATCACCATTTTTAAAATGATAACATTAAAAATTGAATTTTATTGAAAATTAAAATTATATAATTTAGCTGATTTCAAGTGTAAAACATGATTGAACTTTGAAAATTTCAAACATTTACTAATCAGTGATGCTAAACGGTCGGTTAACAAATCTGCAGTGTAATTTGATAATACTTTTAATAGCATGTTATACGGAATTATTTCCACACATTGTGGTTGATTGTTCAAGTACGAAGGCTACATTACCACTAGCTAATGAAGTTCCGGATCAGGTTAGCTATTGAATTGTTTTATTTTTATATGATTATCTCTTGCAAAGTCCTGATTGTGTTTTTATTTACCATACATCCTTTTTTCATCAAATAAGTAAATATACCATTTAAAAAAGATGACTGTACCAAGCTCCATTAATAGAGTAATTGTTACGATTAATGTCAATCATCCAATTTATTTCGCTATTTTTAATTATTCTGAAATCGTTTTTAAATTTTAATATTTCTGTCAGCGAATTTGAAATCCTTGTTATATTTTGATATTAGCGTTCTATTTGTGAAAGAAGGTTGTAAGAAAAGAAGACCAAATGTTTATCATCATTCCTGCTTCAGTTACTGCGTTTTTACATCGAACGCTGATCTCTAGCCATAAGACATCATTTCTTTCAGCCTAAATCATTTGCTTGGCTAATTTTGTAAATCATAACTGAAAATCGATTCATTTTTGATAATATAGTTATAAAGTGAAAATATGAATATTGTAAAGCGTAAAAGATTAATTATTGTGAAGTTTTTCGATTTTGGAATTAAATTTCTGGATCATTTGTTATCTATGCTTAATGCTATGCAGTAATTATTAGGGGCGATATTGTGTATGGAACAGTTATGATCAAAGTATTTTAAATTTCAAAGAACGAGATATACCGATCGCTTTGTTATTTACTATTGATCATAATTTAACACCGATACAGGTAAACATGTGCTTACCATCCTTTAAAGCTTACTTAATAATTGAATTTCGTATAAGTAATCTGAAGTTATGCAGCCAATATATGTTTGCTAAAACTTTTTGAGGACTGTATATCAATTACATGGCCAATTTAATGTTTTAATCTTGGAATTATAAGTCATATGCACAAATAATGGAACAAATTGCGAAATAATTAATAATTAATGATAGATAATAATTAATAACAATGACAATAATGATGCGGCGACAAACTAATTATGTAATTTTAACAGTGCTTACTTAATTGGTGACGACAATCAATAACAGCGATGTTAATTAATAGAAAAAATAAAAACAGTATAATAATGATGTAGGAAAAAAGGTGGAACAAAATCTAATTAATGGAGAAATTTTTTAAATCTTATTCAAAAATATTCAAAATACGAAATCATTTAAACCAAATTTCACATTCTGATAAATGTTCATTTCAAGTTAAAGCAAGTACTGGATATATATCATGCCATAGCTTGTTTATTGCCAAATGATTCCAGTAATTTGTATGCTGCTGTTTTACATTTACCCAAAAATCCGAAATTATATTTTGGCAAACTTTTAAATACAGAAAAATTACATCAAAGTTTAGAAGATGCTGGTCAAGCTACTAAAGGTTAACATAGTTTTGCATGAATTTATAAAAATAAACGAAATTTTGAAATTTAAAACAAAAAAAATTTGCTTGTGAAAGTTTGCAAAAGTTAGTGAAAAAATGTTTCTAATAAAATTTTAAATTTTCCTTTACAAAAAGTCATTTGAAGCTTATTTTCATAGATTACCTTTGAACCGAACTGATCAAATTTTATTGCTAATTAGAAATGCATATTGCTTTATTAATATTCTTCGATAACTTCTTAAACATTTCATTTCCATTGTCTTTTCAAGTCTTACTCATTGTCAGTGTATCATGTTATTAAGCGTTATACTGTATTAATTTGACCTCTTTTATGCTTTCAGGTTTTATGTTCTATCACGTGACCTCTAGTCGTATTTCTAAGCTTCTATAGATTTAACCTGCTTCTTTTTTTTGAGCATTAATCATATGCCTTGCAAGTAACTATTTGTAAGATGACCCATGGTCATATTCCTTTAAATGTTGCCTTTATCTATTTATCATGTTAGATGCTTCACCAAAATCATATTTTCCAGTCTAACACTGCAACACTTAATCTTTATTCAATCTTTTTAATTAACCTTCAATTAACATATTTAATTAACCAGGACAAAACAAATCTTACTTAAAGATGACAAGAAAATTCGGAACAATTCCTGTTATCTAATCCTGCGAACAATCAGTATAATTAGCAAATGGCTAACAAAACCATTTTTATTTGAAAAAGTTGTCAAACATATTATATTGATTAATAATAATGATCACACCGATCATGCATTTTATCCAATTATTCGCATGGAAATTATCGTAAGGCTATTCTTAAAAAAAAAAAAAAAAAATCAATAAAAACATAATAATTTACATTTTTAAAGTTTGCAGTTTACAAATCAGTTTTGTATGACAGTGCTTGCCATTTCCTCAGCATTAAATAAAAATTAATTTGAACTGTAAATTATTATATCGAAAATAGCTTAAATTTTATTTCAGCGAATTACGTAATAAAATTTTTTTACTTTATCTGCAGCGAGAAAAGAGGAAAAAAAGGAATTTCAATTAGGAATAAAGGAACTTTTTTTTAAAAATTTTTCTTTTGTTTGGCAATTTTTCGAAAAATATTGTTTTTTTTCAATCAATTCTTTCCCCTTTCTAAAAATTCAATTCTTCCAAAAAATATTAGCGCAAATGTTTTGTGTTTCTTTGTTCAGGAAGAGAGCTATTAAATCGTTGGCTTATTAACACGATAATTTTGAATACAACAAAAAAAATGCACTCGCAATATGAATTAAAGCACATTGATAATGTTGCTGAAGAATTGAAAAATAGAAAAAGTCGAAGTATTTTTGAAGGAAGTCGTTTATTTCTATCAAATGCATTTAATCAATCAAGCGGTGGTCAGTTCACTTTGCAACTTTTGATTTAAGCTAAGATTTAAATTTGAGTAAGTACATGTAGTGATGAATATCGATTTAAAATGTAACTGTGAATGGAAATCAGAAGCTATTTAATATATAATTAAAATATTTAATATAATTACCAAAATTGGGGCAATTGGTAATTATATTAAATCGCATATATAATAATACAATTTGAATTCAAAAACTTACAAAAAATCTTAATTAATTTTTAAAATTTAGTTAATTTTTTACATGTATGCATTTCAGTCAATATTTTTGACAGATTTATTTGTTAAATTTTGTTTTTGATTTTATTTTTAAATTTTTTAAATTATTTAAATTTCTTTTTTCCTCAGATTTAGCTACAAATTATTTGCATTAGTTAATTTCTTTCATTCTTCAGCGTTTGCCAATAAAATGCTAATGAAGAAATCGTTAATCGAATTTTTGCGCGAAATAGTATTTGAATCAGTCATTGCTGATGCAATATTTAGCATGGATTTAACAGATAATTGGATCAAATATGGTTTTGAACAGTTCAAAAAATACTCACAACCAAGGGTGAAATTCGTAGGGTAACATTTTCCTCTAAATTTTAGATAAATTTTAGTTTAGCAAGATTTGAAACTTTTTGAAGAAAATTCTTGAATATATTCATTAATTCGTTTTTGTTTTTTAATTCAAATACAGAACACTGTAAATGAAGTATCAAATAAGTACATGAAAGTAAGAAAGAAAGCGAATGAAATATCAGTATTTGGAAATTAATCACCAATTTGAAAATATTCTAAATTAAAAATTATTCATTGGAAATAATTATTTAAATTTAAATTTGATTGCGATAATTTCATTTAAACAACAAACAGCAATTTTTCCAAGCCCTTTAAATTGCTTACTTCTTAATAATTTACATAAATTAATTATAAAGTTTTACAAAATATAAATTAAAGCTGGACATGGTTGCTGAAACTTTTACACGTGATGTTTTTATTATTGGCACATTTGTCATCATAATAACGACATTCGCATTGTACATTTTCACATGCATATTATCATATCTTTTGCGTGTTGATTATCATTATCAACAGCAAATGCGAGCACGTGAGGAAAGATTGCGCATGGCGGAACGTCTTCATCAAAGCTGGAATTGTAAGTAATGAATAAATGATGGAAAAAGGAATAACAATTAATAATTGGGCTTTGAGCTATAAAATAGTTGTTGAAAATTATACTTAATTTTGAATTAAATTTCGGTGACATATTTTATTCTGATAATTTTAAATGATAAAAAAGTGAGTGCAAGCTGATTAAATGTATGAAATTTTTTGAGCATTAATTTTAAAAAAATAAAGGAAAGAAAATTCCGCTAAGTACAATTAATTCACCCAGCAAAAAATTATTCCAAAATAACATCAAATATTGCGATTATAATAACTAATGTATTTTGGTTGATAGTAATAAATTATTATGAAAAACAATACCTTCAACATAACACTTTGCAATGATAGTAAGTATTGTCATTGCTGTTTCATAGTTGCTAAAAATTATAGTAATTGTAATAAATTGAAGGTTAATAAATTTTGCTCGTCTTTACTAACTAGGAAACTAGAAGAATGAAAGTGTTTATTTAAATTTATTATATTGTTCAATTCAAATTTAGCTTATTTCTAATGATGAATACGAGCGCTCCTGGCAAATAAATTTAATTAAACAATTTTGATCCAATTTCACTCTATTTCATTCGGATTTATTTTGGAATTTAATTTCATTCTAGAATATTCATTTCGATCCATTCAATGGTCGACTGGAATTACACAGGGAGATTGGTAATGAAACAAACACAGCTATCGAGCAATTAAGTATGGTAAGTTAAAGAATGAAAAGATAAAAAGGTTTTGAAATTGACATTTTCAAAAATTTAAAAATTCTTTAAAAAAATTTCATTCATATAACAGAACGGAATTTGATATAAAAAAAAAAAAATTCCAGTCATATAACAGAACGGAGTTAACAACATTCAATTAATTCGCTTTTTTTTGTTTTGTTATTTTGCGTTTATTTTTTTTTTTTTTTGTCTAGGAGGCAAATATTTCAAATATGTAACCAATCATTTAAATTATAAGGGAACACTTTTTCGGAATTTTTTCTGTGAGTGAAGAAATTTTTGAAACATTTGCTTTCCTACTGAAGTGCTTGTTTGTGTCGATGTTTCGATCTTTTAAAAAAAAGAAGAAAATTATCATAGAATTTCGTAATTGTTACAAATCATTAATTCTTTCTGTTCGAAAAAATTCATCTTTAAATACCTGCCAATTTAGATATCAGAAACTGATTTAACTCAATTAAGTACGATTGCTTCACAAGATAATAATGACGAAATGGTAATTCTCTTATGTTTCATTTTCGACAAGAATAATTATTTTATTAATTACTCTAGTTCTTTCATGAAAGATAATTTTGAATCTAATTGAAAAAAATGGAGACGAAGAAAAGGGCAACAGCGTGTTTTTATGTATTTTAGTATTTATACCTTTTCTTGTTATTATGATTTAGCAATTTGTTTTGGCGAAATAAAATTAGCTCAAATTTTTGGAACTTTATTCGAAATTTACTCTCCCTTTCTTGATTTTATAGTTTCAAATGAAAATTTTTTAATTTTTTTTTCAATTCTTTTTAATTTTTTATTTTATTTCACTCTCACATTTTAATTTTATTACATCTGTCATCTATTATCATTTATCATTTATGGCTATTGAAAGTGCTGATAACCTATCAGAGTGAGATAAATGGTACGCTTATCAGTTGTAAAAATTTTTCATCAAGTTAGATCATATTTCGTTGAAGCAGCACGACAACGATGATAGTGACGATGGTGGCAGATTGGAAACGATCATTGAAACTGGACGAAGTGAAATTGAGCAGTGTACAGTAATCC
>JBAMDO010000415.1:0-26611 GCA_037074765.1 Mansonella perstans
CCATTTGATTTACAATCTAATACATTGATTCGTTTTTTTTTAGCAAAGGTTGATTGCTCTCTGATTGGTATGTGTGTGCGATTCGGTTCATTGGATACATATTCATTTCGGATTTAGCAAAAATCTATTCAATAAGAGAGAGGGAGCGAGAGAGAGAGAGAGAGGAGAAGAAAAGAAGTAGGGAGAGTGAGAGGGTAAAAATGATTTATACCATTACTACCAATACAATATTTAGTAGAGGACAGAGTTTAGATTTTCACAACGTCGAAAATATTTCACTCTTTTTGCAACAGCCTTTTTTGTGCTAAATTTCCATATACTCTCGAGAAATTCTATCATCTTTATCCTTTCTCTCTTTCTCTCTCTCTCTTTCTCTGTATTAACAAAATGGACATTTGGTAAGGCTAAAAGAGGCTTGTCCAATTTATTTCTTCTCGCTCTCGTTATCACGGGAATTGTTAATGAGAAACGGAGTCTTCTATATTTTAAATAGGAAAAGAAATCGATGGGACTGAAAAAAGAAAATTGGTGAATGACAGTTATAGGGGTCAAAATTGGTGAATGACAGTTGTAGGGGTCAAAATTGGTGAATGACAGTTATAGGGGTCAAAATTGGTGAATGACAGTTATAGGGGTCAAAATTTTTTTTTCGCTCAGTGCAAATTTCGTGTCTTGAATAAAAGAAAAAGAAATTTGAGATTGTTTGGATTGGTGGAAAATTTCTCTTCCTGATTTTGATTAATTAATAATGATCGACGATACAATGAGGAGGATATGACTTTAAATAAAAACATTCAAATAAGATTTAATTTTAAAATTTCATTTGTAAACTTTCTAATCAATTGTAAATTGAACATATCATCATCAATCAATCAATCAATTTTTCGTATCTGTTGAAATAAAAATTTTCAAGCAGACATCATCCATCATTATCACTTATATCAATATCATCAATTCCATCATTAGTCTGATAACAAATACCATTAATTTTAGTTTGTATCCAATCATTGGAATGGTCATTTTATCAATAATTTGTTAAATCTCTTCTACATTTGTTAACTACAGGCATTGTAATAGTGAATTCAAGATTTATATCTCAGTTTCAATTTAAATTATAATTAATAAAAATTAAAGAAGATGAAGAAATACAGTTTGCAGGGAATATCAAATATAAGATTACAGTTTCTCCAATTTAAATTATCATTATAATTAATTAAAATTAAATAAAATGAAGAAATACAGCTTTCAGGCAATATCGAGTATAAGGTTACAGTATAAGAGTTTCTCATTCTCTTTTTACTGAAGGTATTTTTCAATTTATACATGAACTGGAATTTGCATTGTATTTTCATTCATCAACCTCACCGGAATAAAAGCATTACAATACCGGTTTTTATGCAACAGAAGAAAAAAAGTAAAGAAATGAAAAACAGAATGAATAATTGGAAATGATCATTTGCAAAACAGCATTGCAGTAATATAAATGTGACAATTAAAAAGTGAGTGTATAATGGTTGACAGCTGTCAACAGTTTTCAAACAAATTCATCTTAACTGGTTAAATGAAAAAATAGCAATTTTGAAAGTAAATGCAAAAATTAATCACATAGAAAGAGGAAGAAAAGAAAGCGAAGATAGAAAGTGAACGATATTTGCAACAATTCTAGAGTATAATGACAGAAATTTAGATAATTTATTCTGGCAATAATAGCACAATGCTTGGCTGCAAATATTTCAAATTTGTCCTTTATGAAGGACAATTTGTCACCTGTCATTGGCTCATTCAATATCTTATTCTATTCTGTAAGTCTAGAAATTTTATTTCAACTTCAGCATTCTTTTACTAAATGTTATTTTAGGAATGAGGAAAAAAGAAAATTTGAATTAACAGTCTTTCCTGTTCCTGAAAAATTTCTTTAAGTTGAACGAGGGAAAGTCATATAAGTCTGCTATCGTCAAACAAAATTGAGAGATAAAGTAGAAAATTTGGTGATATTGGCAGTGTCACCACTGACCATCAATTGGCTTAGTAAAAAGTTGGCCGCCGGTTGGTAATTTCACTAATTATCAAGAATGACAATAAATAGTATCATTTTCCTCAAGTGTCACCATAATTTCTAATAATATGTATATATTTCAAAATTTGTAAAAATTTTATCGAAGTTAATTTAATTAGATTTTAACACAAAAAAAACCCGGTAAAAAATAAATCAAAAAACAACTGTCAAAAAAAAAATCTTTTGATCTTTCAAATGATATCCTGAATGCTTTCCATTTTTCCGGCGATCATTTATAGATTGTACGAAAGCGTAATGCATTGTTAACTAAGACATTTTATAGAAAACTGACCACAAGCAAAATATTTGGACTATAAGGAAAATATTTGAACAATTATTTTCAACCAAACATATTTATTAATACAATCTTAAAAACTATTAATAATTTTTCATAATTGAAAAGACGGACAAAATGAATCATTCATATTGTGAAGCCATCAGCGCTGAATTTTATTCAAATAATAAATATTTAGCTTTGATCAATTGAAGGAAATAATTGGAAATCGGAAATTAATCCAAATTAGCTCAAAGACTTAATAATACATACTTTTTATTTTGCAAAAGTATTGCTAAATTGATAATAGCTTCTAATAACTTTTAAACTTTTAAATGATAAATTTATCAGATTAGTTTCGACAATTTCTTGACGATTAAAAAATTTTTTCAAAAATTTCAAAAACTAATTTTCAGTCATTTTCAATTGTCTCCGATTAATATTGTTTTCCGATTAACATTGTTTTCCAATTAATATTATTTTCCAATTAATATTATTTTCTGTTTAATATTGTTTTCCGATTAATACTGTCATTGTCGCTTCATACTTTTTTGTGCTTTTCTTTAAAATTTTTCTTTTAAAAATCGCTCGTATAATGATTTCGTTATATAATTTTTATTTTGTAAATTTCAAATTAATTGAAATAAGCGGCAATTTCTAAAAAAAACTGGGAAAAAAGGCGCGTTACAGCATGTAATAGTAAACTCATATCAATTAAGTCGTAGAATAATTTTAATCAATTTTCGAAAATTTCTACGAATTTCGATCAGTGATACTTTTTTTTTGGAAATCGTAAGCATTAATTAGTGAAATTATTGTCGAAATAATTACAAATAACTTAAAATGTTTTGTAAGCATATTTTATCGATGATTGTGAACGATTATAAACTGATGATAATGATAATGATGATAAAGATGACGATGGAAATGAAACTATATTAATAATAATCATGTCATATGTTATCGATTTTCAAATTTCCATATCTGTCATATTTGACAGATCGACGATTTGCCATTTCATTTTTAATTTTTTCAAATTCATGAAGATGTTATAGGTTAGAGGAGGGAAAAATTAACATTTTAAAATAAACCAATCGACAAATGCTATGTTACATCATTACGATGTATATTTTTTCTTTTTTCTCAACCTGTTTTTTTCCTTTTTTTAAATTTTGGAAACAGAAATAACTGTGCAAAAAAAACAAACGAAAATTTTAATAATCAGTATAACTTAGTAAAAATATGATGCAGTATTTCTTGTAATATCTTATATTGCTTAAATAATTGTTATTTAATGTCTTGTATTGATTAATTAATTAATCGTACTTTATATTTACTGATTACTTAATCATATTTAATAAAATGATTTCAAACTCATAAATATAAATTGTTTCACTACATAATACAACAAATAACATAACAGCAAAATAGAAATCTTTAAGAGCAAATGTTAGGATTTAAGATGTAAGAGCTAGGATTTAAGAGCATAACAGCAAATGATGTTAAAAGTTTGAAATCGAAATATTTCATTTGGAAAAAGTTAAGTGACTTTGTATATTGATCAAGCATTTATATGTATCTACCTTAAATTTATCGATAAATGCTATGCTTCATCATTGCGACTTGTTTTTTTTTCTTCTCTATTTCTTTTTCAAATACAGAAAATTGAAATGATTTTACAAAAAAAAAAAATTTAGTAATTAGTACAGTAACTGCATAACCAGTATGAAGTAAACAATGCCGAAAATTTTGTCAATTTATTATTTTAATTTGGAAGACACAGTAGATGATTTAAAATGAAATTTTGAAAAATTAACAAAAAAATTTGATATTAGAAAACGAAATGATATATTTCATTATGGTACAAAGATCATAAAATAATAGTTATCAAATTTCAAACTAATCAATGCATGAAATTTCGAATGAGAAATTTTAGAAAAAAAGATAACTAACATTTATCATTTCCAACGCTGCTGGTTAATACATTATGGAGGTTTCCACATAAGGAAATTTTGACATACTTGAGATACTTGAGATATGTGAGCGCATTATGGAAATTTCACGTACGTAAGATATGTAAGCACTGCCTTTTTTCTTGGAATTTCATCAACATTTTCAATTTTTTTCCCCCGCACAAAAAAATGCACCATGCGGCAAGATTATCGGAAACCAAATGAATATTACCATAATTTTTTTGGAAGAATACTTTTTAAAAAAAGTTTAAGCAAAAATTTAATTGGGTTAGTTTGGAAGCTTCAAAATTAACTTCATTTGAATATATTTCGAAAATCATTTAAGGGACTGTTTTTGAATTTAAGACGTGATCGAAAAAGATTAATGAAATTATTCAGGCAAAAAATTCGATCAAGTTTTGAAACAAAACGTAGCATTTCTTATACTGTAGTAACATACATGGGAATAATTTAAAAAATGTAATTATTACTAATGGCAGAATAAAATAGGAATAATTTAGAATGGAATAAATTAGAATAGATTAGGACAATAAATTATTATTTACGATAAATTTATTGGTGGAAATGTTGACAGCTAAATGCTAATGACATTAAAGTCAGTTGACAATTTTGTGCTTTTCCTAAGGTAAAAATATATTGAAATTTGAGATAAAATGAGAAATAAATGCATAAAGAATAAATTGTGGTAAGTGTAATTTTAATCAATTGCTTGATTATTTAATTATTTAATAAGTAAAAATAAAAACTATTCGATTATTTAGTAATTTCAGTTGAGATAATTTGATAATTCAAGTTTGTCATCATTTGTGAAACTAATTAATAGTGTCAAAGATGCAATTCACTTAAGCCTAAGATATCAACGAGGAATATTTGTTGAACAACAAATAGCATAAAGCAAAAGAAAGGTTAAGGAGGAATTAGAAAAGAATTGAATTCCAAATTATTATTTGATAGATAATATATTTTTTGAACAGAAAAATATAAAGTATTATATTGCGGCAAAATATTTACATTTGACTCGTGGAGGATTTATTATTAAATGTTAATTAATTGAACTAAAATTAATTCATAATGTTGCCAATTTTTATCTGTATTCTTACAAATAAGTAGCAGTAATGGATAGTATTATAGTATTATAATTATAGTATGATAATGCTAATTACCTAGCTATTTAATGATTTTCATCCGCTTAAATTCAAGCAAAAGAAACAAACATAAAAAAAAACTTTAA
Organism: Mansonella perstans; assembly: GCA_037074765.1. NCBI lineage: Eukaryota > Metazoa > Nematoda > Chromadorea > Rhabditida > Onchocercidae > Mansonella > Mansonella perstans. Next base: position 5,535 of record JBAMDO010000415.1, read on the forward strand.
CATTCATTTTGAAAAGATTTAAATCTTTATTTTAATTGAGCGACAAATTTTGTTGGATAGAAATATAAAAAACTTACCATAAGCAACACAAAATAAGTAGCAAAATTTGCTGCTTTACTGAAAGTAAAAGAAAGCAAAAAAAGTGTGATTTTTAAAATAGTACTCGGCGTTGTGGTCGTGGCGACACAGGTTCGATTCCTGTCTTGGGCAACGGAGCAGGTGTTTGACAAGTGAACCGTTTTGTTATTTTCATTTCTAGAAATAGAAGTGCCATGATGGCACTATAACAGTAAATTATTTACCGATCAGTGAAATGTGATGTCAAAGTTTAAACATCAGTCGCATAATTTAGGAGAACAAATAAATAAGAATATTTTCTTGATTAATTGAATAGCACACTAACAAACTTCTTTCCAACTTTGCCAATTTAATTAACGTCAAAAAAGCAACATGTATTGAAATCAAATTTTAGTGAAGTGTTTATTTTCTTTTTTTTGTTTAACAATAATTGATTTCAATAAACAATGAAATTTTGTTATTATTATACTCTAAGAACTTGAATCGTCATCAGTCATTATCAGTTATCATCACCAATCATAATCTTCATAATCATCATCAGTCATTATCCTCCTAATCATCATCGTTATCAATCATCGTCATCACTAACCCTTGTCATCATCATTGTCATCATCGTATTCTATTTCTACCCAGAAACCTATACTTTACATCATATTCGCTGAATTGATTATTCGTTTATTTTGAAAAAAAAAACAATTGATGATAAATTATTTCTCGAAGTATCTTATCTTAGTGGATTGTCCTACCAGTGTATGTCAACTGTTGTCACAAATGATGAGTGTTTCACATTATTTTACTGTAAATAATGCATCATATCATTACTACTACTATTACTACTATTAGTTTTTCAGATCTATAGCAACAACCATCACATATCAGCTGTATTTATTTAATATCAATATTGATTTGTCTCCAAAAAATCCTACTTATTAATATGACAATAAAAGAACATTTACATTTTCGAGTTGTTTCATACATTCTTAATCATGCATTTTTGTTATTAAATATTCATTTTTTTTTCCTAATCACAAATCCTGTTTAAATTCATCTCTCTTCGCATTTTCTATTAATGATTAGTTACATTTGATCAGCTTTGTGACAATTACTGTAACAGCAATATTATAATGATAGAGCAAATTGAAAATTACATCACAATGGCGCAAATGTCAGCATAAAATGAAATGGCTCTCATTTAATGCCAAAAATGTCGAATTCCTTCCAAAAATTAACAAATCAAAAAAGAAAAGGTAAGAGAAAGTGACAATACTAAATTGTCCTATCAAAGATGAACTTGAATTTGATTCATTCCAATTAATATTTACAGTTATTCATTGCATTGTCTGTATTTTGAAAATTTTCTTTGATAAGTGTTTGAATAGTGAATTAAATAATCTACACCGATAGCAAAACAACTGTGTACCGTTAGCAATTAATTAATTTTTTAAGGTAAGGTTTTGTTTACTTGGAGAAAAGACCGATATCTGAATAAGCATTTTGCTGACATTAAGGTCACGTTAAACTAACATTCAGTGTACTATTGAGGATTACTCTTGTAGAGTTTGCCTTTATGCGGGACAAATATAAGTGAGCAAAGGCTTTGATTTTTTGTCATTTAAATTCAAAACATCACAGGAGAAAGAGACATGCACACTTATGCATTTAAATATTGATATTTGCCAGTGATAGCGAGAATTGAAACGATAAATTTAAAAAAAAAAAGTATGAAAAATGCTATGTATTGAAAAGTTTCCGTTAAAGATTAAATCACATGAAATTTTTGCAAATTAAAAAAAAAGATGAAATTTTGTTATATAAACCTTATAAGAAGAAACGCTTTTTTCTTTCTACTTCAGTAGCTGCCATTTAAATCATTGTCTAATATCTACTTCCTTTTTTTATTATTTATAGCAATAATAACAATTAATAATAATAAAACAACAATAATAACGATGATGATAATAATAATAATAATAATAATAAACAGTAAAGAATGGACGCAACAAATTCGCAACAAACATTCCGTTTAAAATTCGGCAAACAAACTTCAGCAAATGATTGAAAGCATTTCAGTTAGGCTCATTGATCTTGTTTCTCAAATCTGGGCTGATGCTTGCATGTCCAACTGAAGCTAGCGGTTCACATATAGTGCCTCTGTGCATGTCGAAAAAAAGAGTCAAAGTTCAAAATGTGTTCAATTGCATTTTTTGGTCAAAGTTGAACAGTTTATGTCTTGAATTATGAATTAATTTCAAAAAAAAAAAAATGTGCAATGTAAATCACTGATATTTCCCAATATATCAATACCAAAATAACCATTGAATATTATTTTAATGGTATGAATAAAAGTCGTGGAGTTTTTGGGCATATATTGCGACATTTCAGGTTTATGCATAAACGAATCAGATGTAATGTGTCCAGTGCTTCCTGTTCACCCTGTTCACCGGGTGTATGCCCGAGATTGCTTGCTACTGTCTAAATAATTTAATTAAAATTTTGATTAATGATAAATTCATTCTAAGGTTTCAGCTTGTTTTTTTGTTTTTTTAAAACTATGATAGCATTTAGCGTTATTGACAAATACGAAAGACTTATCGACGGCATCATTTCATCTTCAATTTATAGACTTAAATATTGTTCAATTTATACTAAAATTATGCAAATAATAGAAACTAACATTTGCAATATCATTCCAACATGCCATTCTGCAACACAGACATGCATTCTTCTCTTGCTGTTCCACTGTACATACATTTGTTGCTGCTTCATCAAGTTGCAATTCTAAAAATATAACCGTATTTTGCAAATAAGTTATAAAATTAAAATAAATTTATTAAATTGAATGCAAGAACTAGTCTGCATCATGCTGCAATTAATTTTACTGTCAATTAAAACGAATGTAATTATTTGTTTGATATTTTCCTGAAAAAAATTAGCATAGCTTGATTTTAATTATTTAATTCTCACTGTATAAGTCATTTTCAATCATTTGATAAAATAAAAATTCTTACCTGGCGAAGCTAATAAGTTAGTGATGAAAGCTGTCATTAATATCGACTGGGAATGTAACTGCATTATTTGTTTCACTGCTAAAATATTTATGAATAGAAAGTCTAAAAATTTTTTTAATAATGCTTTCATACAAATTGAAATTGGAAATTGGGAACAAACTATTGTAATAAAATACTTATAATAATAAGCATAGTAAAATAATTATACGTTCAAGTTCAGTTGAATGGTTAGAATTGGAAATAGAATTAATTTTTTTATTACAATTGTCAATGAAACTTCGAATTACAATTACAATTGAGGGTGAATTACAAATGACTAAAAAGGCATTTTTCAAATCAAAAACGAAAAGACATAGTATTAACTGCAAATAGAAGAGATATAGTATTAACTAGAGATATGATATTAACTAGCGATATAGTATTAACTATAAAAGAGATGTGGTATTAACTGTAAATATAAATAGCTTAGTAAATATGTTAATATTAGAACAATGAAACTATGGTGGAGTGATTTTTTTGATTCTTAGTATCTGCAATAAAAAAAAATTTTAACAAATGCTTCAAAATTAAAATAGTTGATAACTTTCACAATGGAAATTTTCACTATTTGCAAAATATATAAAATTTTTAAAAGAATTTTTAGCGTTAAAAAAATTTTTCCAGTATTTTTTTCCGTCATCCAGTTCATATGCATTTTAACATATAGAAATTATCATGCAGACATGCAGGCATGCATGCAACTTGTAAGAGATTCATACATGAATATAAATCTATTTCATTTTATGGTATCAATAAATGAAATACAGATTAACTTACTGCATATTTTACTACTTCAATCTCTCCTAAATGAATAATGATATGAATAAAATATATATTTCAAAAAGTTTTGAAAATTTGATTAAAAATGTAAAATAATTTTTTTTTCATTTCATAATAGGCGAACAATGAAATAAATGGAAATTTTCATTATTACCTTTTTCAGCTCAATTGCAACTTATCCAAGCTAAATATGGGAAAGGAAAAGGCAGTATCTAGTATCTATGGAGAATATTTCTATTTTTTTTATGGCTGTCTAAAAATCACATAAACTGTATCATTTTTCATCTCTTCCATGGCTTTCTATTTTATTTCATTATTCGCCTACATGCTTTACTTTTTTTAAATTTTCCGATTTCAAAAATTTCAAATTTACTTTACCTTTTTTCTTTAAACTTAAATTCGCTCTAATTTTACCTTCTTTCTTTCCCAAAGTTTGGTTATATTCAAAAAAGAAAATCAGCCTAATTTAATGAAAACAGTAAGAATTTTCTATCACATTCCATCCTACATTATCAAGCTATTATTAGCATTTGTTGAAAATATCGTTCCACCATTACGAGAATTTCAAATTTCACCTAGAGAATGATGAATCAGGTCTTTGTAAAGACATTAATCTTTTAAAATTTCCAACAAATTAATTAACTTTCCCCAAACTATTGCCCCAAAACTATTTGATCTATCTGACTGTATTTAAAAATTAGCAATCAATCGATCGATAATGTTGATTTCTAATTTTCCCGTAGATTCCTTAGTTAATTAGTGAATGCCATCTTAATAATTAATCCTTGATGGATTGCAGATGCTAAGAATGCGAAATCATTCTCCTATAAATTCTATTATTCTAACACTAACATATTTCATATTTTCATTTCAACCTCTATTTGCTTTATAAATATATAAATTAGTTTTGACTTACATCTACAATTAATATCAAAAATATTTACTGTCAGTTATGAATATTATTATTGGGACTGAGAAATATCTTTAACCTTTAACCTTTCATAACGATAACTTTGTTACTTTTCTAAATCAACATACTTTTCCAATTCCTTAATTAATTGTGATAATTAGCCAATTTCTAACAAACGTGCGAAAGAAATAACATTTGAGACAACGTGGATATCGTGGCACTTTTCATTTCAACAATTAAGTATTATTAATTAATTAAGAGAGAGTTTAATTAATTAATAAAAATAAAGACAGAACAGAACAGAATATTCTCATCATATTACAACACTATTTAACTGTTACTGGTTGATGGTTCTCATATAGCCCCTGGAGGGCTTCCAAAAAATATCATTACTATCATAAATACTCTCCTGCACGGAAATCTTTAGTAAAAGGCGAAAGATTTTCACGGTCAAATGCAGGAGAGCAAGACGAATAATGTATTCATTTGATCATTCTTATAGACACTCACGCAAGAATTGTTCAGTGGTTCAATAGAAAGGAGAGACAGGCAGAGAAAAGCACTCTCGGTTGTGATAGGATTGAATTTGGCATTTCAAAAAATTATTGAAATCTTTAACAAAATTACTGACTGACTGACCTTTTTTGTTAGAAACTCCCACTCTAAACTAATATCCTTTCCTTTTTTCTCTCTCTCTATCTCTTTCTCTGTCTGTCTTTCTTACGACTATTTAATTCAATGCAACCAATCTCTCCACTCTTATGTCACTGCAAGTAATACACAGAAAAAGAAAAAGAGAATGTCCTTTATGAAACTGCCAAAAAATTTTGAAACCCATCGGATGTTTGCTGCCGTAAAGAATATTAGGTGACAAAGGTGCGCTTGTCGTTATCGCTTCTCGGCCTATTGGCTAAGATCAAAGTGTAGTATCTGTTCTTATCAGCTTAATCTCTGATATGTGATCTATCGATCACTTCGAGATTATTCTATTTTTGACACCATGGTGGGTTTGTAGGGGCTTGCTCCTCACCCACCGCGGGTCGACCCGGTATTGCACCTGCCTCCGGGACCGGCCCATTCATCCTTCGGGATGAAGAAAATAAGGTATGGAAGAATGGATGATACGAAATGTTATTTCGGGAATAAATGAAATCACAAATGTTATTTCGGAAATAAATGAAATGCACAAAGATAGTTTGCATTTTATTAGTCGATTTTTTTCAAAATGAAAAAAATTTCATTTCATTTCAAAAAGGTGAAATATAGTTTTATATAAAACAAACGTTTGTATGAAACTTTTCTTATTTCAAAGTGTACAAATTGCACGGAGCGATATTTGCGCTTATTAAACCAAAAAAAAAAAAAAAAAAAGTTTGTTTTGTTGCATTACAAAATATCAAGGAATAGAGCAGAAATTATGTTGATGGATAAGTTCAAAGGATAGAATCCATTCTTATCAGCTAAATTCTGCTCAAATTGGGATCAAATCTGTTCATATATTGTCTTAACTTTAGATGCACTGATATGAATCCCTTGTAATATGAACATTTTAATTAGTATTTTTGTTACTCTTTTTGAAACTGTTTTTCAGCAATCGAAGAATTAGAAATGTTTACACATTCTCCTTTTTATCATTAGTATTAAATAGTTCAAAAAGTGACACCAAATTACAAATTTTCATCCCGAAGGATAATAGATCATTCCTGCGGTAGATCCAATACCGAATCATTCTCCTGGTAAATGAGGATTAAGCACCTACAAACTCACCAAAGTTGTTTTATTATTAATTTATACTTGTCACACGAAATCAATGCTTTTCGTCTCTTTTTTTCCGGCTCTCTCTTTCTCTTTCTCCCTTTCCAGTTCTCCATCTCTTTCCGCTTTCCTTTCTTTCTCTTCCTAGCTGTTTAATTCATTACAACCAATCCTTTCGTACTGGTGCTAAAATGAGTCGTAAAACTCATCCGAAATTTGCTGCTGCATGGAATAATAGGCAGTGAAGGGGAGTGAACGTTATCGCTTCTCGGCCTATTGGCTAAGATCAAAGTGTAGTATCTGTTCTTATCAGCTTAATCTCTGATATGTGATCTATCGATCACTTCGAGATTATTCTATTTTTGACACCATGGTGGGTTTGTAGGGGCTTGCTTCTCATCCACCGCGGGTCGACCCGGTATTGCACCTGCCTCCGGGACCGGCCCATTCATCCTTCGGGATGAAGAACATACGCGCAATTTTGTCGGACATTTCCTAGTTGTTGTGTGGCGTTACAGTAGTGTGTATCTACCCATTACTATTACAAAAAGGATGATCAGAGGCATTTTTTTATACACATGAATGAATCACTGATATTGATCCAATAATACTTCCATATGGGAACTATCGATCTCACATCTCATATATCTGATTTGAACTATCCATCAATATAATTCTTATTCTATTGTTTCATATTCCATACTACAACAAAGCAAACTTCGGATGATTTGTCATCTTTATAAAACATGAGAATGAGTTGTAGTGAACTGAACAGTTCAAATATCAAAAGAAAGAGAGAAGAATAGGAAAAAAAAGAAACGAAAGATATTACTCTGCCATGTTTTGATAAAAATAGTTAGTTTAATCTAGGAATGATCAATTAATAAATTTAGTAACGCTTTAAGTAATTTTATAAAACGTCAAATCCATTGATTTTAGTGGAGACAATAACTTTCAAATTTCCTGGATTAAAATCTGCGTGAAAAATATTGAAAAATCGAACTTCTCCTCCTATGGCTATTAAGAGTATTCGTCTTTATTCGTCTCTCTTTTCTACTGAACCACTGCACAATGCTTGCGATGGTATCAATACCAGTGATGGACGAAACTATACGTTTGTCTCACTCTCCTGCATTTGACCGTGAAAATCTTTCGCCTTTTACTAAAGATTTCCGTGCAGGAGAGTTTTCATGATTGTAACAGTACTTTTTGGAAGCCTTCCCTGAAGGCAATGATTGGTTCAATTTTAGCACGTTAAATTAATCTGTTAATTCCACTACGTTTCTAAATTGCTTTGGGGTGATGCCAGATTCTGAATTTTACTAGTTATCCATGTATTTTTTGGTATGCCATTCTCTTAAGAGATTGGCAATTTTGGAACTTTTTGTTGTGATATTCTGATCTTAGGTGATTTGATAAGAATTTACAATGAGTAAATTAGCTTGAATTATTATTATCATATATTTCAAAGCATATGATTCCGATACTATAATTCTTATTACACTCTGTATATCAACACAAGTAACCTTCGAATTTATTGTTTTTCGTTGATTGTCAACTGGGTTTTGTGATATGTTTTTATAGTTTGTTTTGCATTTTACGTCAATTTTAATTGAACTATTTACAATCTAAATGAATAAACTTTATAGCAAATACACTGGTTCTTCAGTAATGAATTTGAGTGCTTTAATCAGAAAAAAAAATAGCTTATCTCTTCTTTTTCAAGGTTTGACCATTTTGATCAGCGATATTTGATATCTTCGAGATTTTTATATCTTTCTTTTTTTACAGCAACAAAAATTCACCAATCAGTAATTGCAGTACAACATTTCATTCTATAATAAATTGTGAAGCTTACAGTTGCTTTTCACATACATTTTTGATCCGGAACTAATCATCAACTGACCTCTTAATCAATTAACCTCTCAATCTTTCAAGTGGATGCTCAAAAATTTTGTTAATATGTGACACTTTACTTTTATTTAAACTTTCACATTATGTAGTTGTCCACTTCTTTCTTCGAGAATGATTGAAATGACACATTTGCCGAATGAATAAGATAAATTGACAGAAATTTTAATAACTGACTATCTTTAAATAGCTTTAGCTTGGCTACTTCCTTTGCTGTTCCATACAAACATGAAGTAAATTGAAAGAAACAATTGACAATGAAAGTAATCGAGGAAATATTCATTTCATTTATGTCAACCATTCAGAACAAACAATGGCTTGCAAGATACTGTATTATTTATGCTATTGAATAACAAACAAAGATATCAAATACACGTGACAGCTGAAGCAAGCATCGAATACATTTCAAAATGTTTGTTTCATAGTAATTTTCCAAAAACTAACGTTTGATCGGATCCGGCTTTCTATTCTTTTGCACTCAACGAGGATACAGTATTGCTGTATAAAATCATATGCATACTAGCACATATTCAAAAAATTTTGAACCATATTAAAGTTATGCTGTCATATATTGGTTGACAGCTTAGCCAAGCAAATTTGCTTCCAGACGGATTAAATGGATATCGTTTGATTACGCTACCGTAATTTTAATTTCAATTACTATATATAATAGCTTTTTTGGATAATTTCTATGAGGGCTATATTAATTACAAATGGATGTGTTTTCTACTACTTAGTGAGCTAATGTGAGTTACTTTTTTTCGATTTGTTGAATCAGACAAATCGGCAACAGTAGGGGAACTTGAACTATTCTCTTAGGAATGTATTCCGTGTGTTTTGTTATAAATAAGGCGGAGGTTCCTCTTCCCCTCTGAGAATGAACCACTCTTTTTGGAATTGGTTCCTGTTGGGGTTTTTGATTCCTATTTACTTTTTCGCTTCTATGAATTAATGTCATTAGAAATTTCCGTAAATTATTTACTGTCCAAGATTCTCTTTCTTCCTTCATCTGGTAGACTTTATCCAAAATCCATGGTGGTAGTTTATTTTTGATCGTTGTTTCAATACTGGAATGTTCCAGATTCTCGCCCATTGCTTCTAATTGTCGAAGAGTTTTTTCATCGCATCGACTCTTGTTTTCCATTCTTTGTCGTTCCGTTGAATGAAATAGAATTCATTATATAATAATTTCTTGATGGCTGCAGGATTACCATATTTATCGATTAAAACCTGTCTCATTAATTCATAATTCTCTGGAGCTACATCAAACCCTTTTATAGCATCCAATGCTTCTCCCGACTCGTGATATTTTAATTTTCGCAACTTTCGCGACGGTCACTGGGTTTTGTGATATGATTTTATAGTTTGTTTTGCATTTTACGTCAATTTTAATTGAACTATTTACAATCTAAATGAATAAACTTCATAGCAGATATATTGGTTCTTCAGTAGTGAATTTGAGTGCTTTAATCCGAAAAAAAAATTAGCTTATCTCTTCTTTCTCATGGTTTGACCATTTTGACCACCGATATTTGATACCTTCTAGCCTTTATACCTTTTACCGCTTTTCCTGAAAATGTTTTAACAGAATTGCCTTATGTGTATGTATGAACTGGAGTAACATAACTAACTATTCGTCATAATGAAATGAAAAACTTACTTTGGGACTTATATGCTATGAGCTATAATTTTCTGCATTTTAAAATGGATGCTGTGATAATTGACAAACGTACTTATTAAATTTTAAATATAATAGGATTTAAAGCAATGAAATAAAAAAAAAACTTATTAAAAAAACTTATTAATGCCGATTTGCTTTGATTCAAGAAACCCAGAAAAAGCGACTCACATTAGCTCACCAAATAGTAGCAAACAAATTCATATGTAATTAATATAGCCTTTATAAAAATTACCCAAAGAGAGCTATTACATATATAGTTGAAGTTAAAATTACGATAATGTAATTAAACCATATCCATTCAATCCGTTTGGAAGCAAATTTATCTGGCAGATTTTTTGAAAGATTTTTTAAAACAACAAATTTTTTGAGTGTCCATTTGAAGAAAGAAAAACTGCAAGAGATTGAGAGGTCAATTGATTGAGAGGTCAGTTGATGATTAGTTCTGGATCAAAAATGTGTGTGAAAAACACCTGCAAGCTTGCAGTTTATTGTAGAATGAAATGTTGTTCTGCAATTACTGATTGGTGAATTTTTGTTGCTGTAAAAAAAGAAAGGTATAAAGGCTAAAATGTATCAAATATCGCTGGTCAAAATGGTCAAACCTTGAGAAAGAAGAGATAAGTTAATTTTTTTTTTGATTAAAGCACTTAAATCCACTACTAAAGAAGCAATCTATTTGCTATAAAGTTTATTCATTTAAATTATAAATAGATCAATTGAAATTGATGTAAAATGCAAAGCGAATTCATTGGAAATGACGTAAAATATAAAACAAATTATAAAATCATATCACAAAACCCAATTTCTGACTTCTTTCTTTAAATCTTTACAAAATTTATTAATTGACCTTTTCTAGTTAAGCTCAAAAAAAAAAAGGAATCGGAAAATACCGGCATCGTATGACAAGTATTAATAATAAAACAACTTTGGTGAGTTTGTAGGTGCTTAATCCTCATTTACCAGGAGAATGATTCGGTATTGGATCTACCGCAGGAATGATCTATTATCCTTCGGGATGAAAATTTGTAATTTGGTGTCACTTTTTGAACTATTTAATACTAATGATAAAAAGGAGAATGTGTAAACATTTCTAATTCTTCGATTGCTGAAAAACAGTTTCAAAAAGAGTAACAAAAATACTAATTAAAATGTTCATATTACAAGGGATTCATATCAGTGCATCTAAAGTTAAGACAATATATGAACAGATTTGATCCCAATTTGAGCAGAATTTAGCTGATAAGAATGGATTCTATCCTTTGAACTTATCCATCAACATAATTTCTGCTCTATTCCTTGATATTTTGTAATGCAACAAAACAAACTTTTTTTTTTTTTTTTTTTGGTTTAATAAGCGCAAATATCGCTCCGTGCAATTTGTACACTTTGAAATAAGAAAAGTTTCATACAAACGTTTGTTTTATATAAAACTATATTTCACCTTTTTGAAATGAAATGAAATTTTTTTCATTTTGAAAAAAATCGACTAATAAAATGCAAACTATCTTTGTGCATTTCATTTATTTCCGAAATAACATTTGTGATTTCATTTATTCCCGAAATAACATTTCGTATCATCCATTCTTCCATACCTTATTTTCTTCATCCCGAAGGATGAATGGGCCGGTCCCGGAGGCAGGTGCAATACCGGGTCGACCCGCGGTGGGTGAGGAGCAAGCCCCTACAAACCCACCATGGTGTCAAAAATAGAATAATCTCGAAGTGATCGATAGATCACATATCAGAGATTAAGCTGATAAGAACAGATACTACACTTTGATCTTAGCCAATAGGCCGAGAAGCGATAACGACAAGCGCACCTTTGTCACCTAATATTCTTTACGGCAGCAAACATCCGATGGGTTTCAAAATTTTTTGGCAGTTTCATAAAGGACATTCTCTTTTTCTTTTTCTGTGTATTACTTGCAGTGACATAAGAGTGGAGAGATTGGTTGCATTGAATTAAATAGTCGTAAGAAAGACAGACAGAGAAAGAGATAGAGAGAGAGAAAAAAGGAAAGGATATTAGTTTAGAGTGGGAGTTTCTAACAAAAAAGGTCAGTCAGTCAGTAATTTTGTTAAAGATTTCAATAATTTTTTGAAATGCCAAATTCAATCCTATCACAACCGAGAGTGCTTTTCTCTGCCTGTCTCTCCTTTTATTGAACCACTGAACAATTCTTGCGTGAGTGTCTATAAGAATGATCAAATGAATACATTATTCGTCTTGCTCTCCTGCATTTGACCGTGAAAATCTTTCGCCTTTTACTAAAGATTTCCGTGCAGGAGAGTATTTATGATAGTAATGATATTTTTTGGAAGCCCTCCAGGGGCTATATGAGAACCATCAACCAGTAACAGTTAAATAGTGTTGTAATATGATGAGAATATTCTGTTCTGTTCTGTCTTTATTTTTATTAATTAATTAAACTCTCTCTTAATTAATTAATAATACTTAATTGTTGAAATGAAAAGTGCCACGATATCCACGTTGTCTCAAATGTTATTTCTTTCGCACGTTTGTTAGAAATTGGCTAATTATCACAATTAATTAAGGAATTGGAAAAGTATGTTGATTTAGAAAAGTAACAAAGTTATCGTTATGAAAGGTTAAAGGTTAAAGATATTTCTCAGTCCCAATAATAATATTCATAACTGACAGTAAATATTTTTGATATTAATTGTAGATGTAAGTCAAAACTAATTTATATATTTATAAAGCAAATAGAGGTTGAAATGAAAATATGAAATATGTTAGTGTTAGAATAATAGAATTTATAGGAGAATGATTTCGCATTCTTAGCATCTGCAATCCATCAAGGATTAATTATTAAGATGGCATTCACTAATTAACTAAGGAATCTACGGGAAAATTAGAAATCAACATTATCGATCGATTGATTGCTAATTTTTAAATACAGTCAGATAGATCAAATAGTTTTGGGGCAATAGTTTGGGGAAAGTTAATTAATTTGTTGGAAATTTTAAAAGATTAATGTCTTTACAAAGACCTGATTCATCATTCTCTAGGTGAAATTTGAAATTCTCGTAATGGTGGAACGATATTTTCAACAAATGCTAATAATAGCTTGATAATGTAGGATGGAATGTGATAGAAAATTTTTACTGTTTTCATTAAATTAGGCTGATTTTCTTTTTTGAATATAACCAAACTTTGGGAAAGAAAGAAGGTAAAATTAGAGCGAATTTAAGTTTAAAGAAAAAAGGTAAAGTAAATTTGAAATTTTTGAAATCGGAAAATTTAAAAAAAGTAAAGCATGTAGGCGAATAATGAAATAAAATAGAAAGCCATGGAAGAGATGAAAAATGATACAGTTTATGTGATTTTTAGACAGCCATAAAAAAAATAGAAATATTCTCCATAGATACTAGATACTGCCTTTTCCTTTCCCATATTTAGCTTGGATAAGTTGCAATTGAGCTGAAAAAGGTAATAATGAAAATTTCCATTTATTTCATTGTTCGCCTATTATGAAATGAAAAAAAAATTATTTTACATTTTTAATCAAATTTTCAAAACTTTTTGAAATATATATTTTATTCATATCATTATTCATTTAGGAGAGATTGAAGTAGTAAAATATGCAGTAAGTTAATCTGTATTTCATTTATTGATACCATAAAATGAAATAGATTTATATTCATGTATGAATCTCTTACAAGTTGCATGCATGCCTGCATGTCTGCATGATAATTTCTATATGTTAAAATGCATATGAACTGGATGACGGAAAAAAATACTGGAAAAATTTTTTTAACGCTAAAAATTCTTTTAAAAATTTTATATATTTTGCAAATAGTGAAAATTTCCATTGTGAAAGTTATCAACTATTTTAATTTTGAAGCATTTGTTAAAATTTTTTTTTATTGCAGATACTAAGAATCAAAAAAATCACTCCACCATAGTTTCATTGTTCTAATATTAACATATTTACTAAGCTATTTATATTTACAGTTAATACCACATCTCTTTTATAGTTAATACTATATCGCTAGTTAATATCATATCTCTAGTTAATACTATATCTCTTCTATTTGCAGTTAATACTATGTCTTTTCGTTTTTGATTTGAAAAATGCCTTTTTAGTCATTTGTAATTCACCCTCAATTGTAATTGTAATTCGAAGTTTCATTGACAATTGTAATAAAAAAATTAATTCTATTTCCAATTCTAACCATTCAACTGAACTTGAACGTATAATTATTTTACTATGCTTATTATTATAAGTATTTTATTACAATAGTTTGTTCCCAATTTCCAATTTCAATTTGTATGAAAGCATTATTAAAAAAATTTTTAGACTTTCTATTCATAAATATTTTAGCAGTGAAACAAATAATGCAGTTACATTCCCAGTCGATATTAATGACAGCTTTCATCACTAACTTATTAGCTTCGCCAGGTAAGAATTTTTATTTTATCAAATGATTGAAAATGACTTATACAGTGAGAATTAAATAATTAAAATCAAGCTATGCTAATTTTTTTCAGGAAAATATCAAACAAATAATTACATTCGTTTTAATTGACAGTAAAATTAATTGCAGCATGATGCAGACTAGTTCTTGCATTCAATTTAATAAATTTATTTTAATTTTATAACTTATTTGCAAAATACGGTTATATTTTTAGAATTGCAACTTGATGAAGCAGCAACAAATGTATGTACAGTGGAACAGCAAGAGAAGAATGCATGTCTGTGTTGCAGAATGGCATGTTGGAATGATATTGCAAATGTTAGTTTCTATTATTTGCATAATTTTAGTATAAATTGAACAATATTTAAGTCTATAAATTGAAGATGAAATGATGCCGTCGATAGGTCTTTCGTATTTGTCAATAACGCTAAATGCTATCATAGTTTTAAAAAAACAAAAAAACAAGCTGAAACCTTAGAATGAATTTATCATTAATCAAAATTTTAATTAAATTATTTAGACAGTAGCAAGCAATCTCGGGCATACACCCGGTGAACAGGGTGAACAGGAAGCACTGGACACATTACATCTGATTCGTTTATGCATAAACCTGAAATGTCGCAATATATGCCCAAAAACTCCACGACTTTTATTCATACCATTAAAATAATATTCAATGGTTATTTTGGTATTGATATATTGGGAAATATCAGTGATTTACATTGCACATTTTTTTTTTTGAAATTAATTCATAATTCAAGACATAAACTGTTCAACTTTGACCAAAAAATGCAATTGAACACATTTTGAACTTTGACTCTTTTTTTCGACATGCACAGAGGCACTATATGTGAACTGTTAGCTTCAGTTGGACATGCAAGCATCAGCCCAGATTTGAGAAACAAGATCAATGAGCCTAACTGAAATGCTTTCAATCATTTGCTGAAGTTTGTTTGCCGAATTTTAAACGGAATGTTTGTTGCGAATTTGTTGCGTCCATTCTTTACTGTTTATTATTATTATTATTATTATTATTATCATCATCATCGTTATTATTGTTGTTTTATTATTATTAATTGTTATTATTGCTATAAATAATAAAAAAAGGAAGTAGATATTAGACAATGATTTAAATGGCAGCTACTGAAGTAGAAAGAAAAAAGCGTTTCTTCTTATAAGGTTTATATAACAAAATTTCATCTTTTTTTTTAATTTGCAAAAATTTCATGTGATTTAATCTTTAACGGAAACTTTTCAATACATAGCATTTTTCATACTTTTTTTTTTTAAATTTATCGTTTCAATTCTCGCTATCACTGGCAAATATCAATATTTAAATGCATAAGTGTGCATGTCTCTTTCTCCTGTGATGTTTTGAATTTAAATGACAAAAAATCAAAGCCTTTGCTCACTTATATTTGTCCCGCATAAAGGCAAACTCTACAAGAGTAATCCTCAATAGTACACTGAATGTTAGTTTAACGTGACCTTAATGTCAGCAAAATGCTTATTCAGATATCGGTCTTTTCTCCAAGTAAACAAAACCTTACCTTAAAAAATTAATTAATTGCTAACGGTACACAGTTGTTTTGCTATCGGTGTAGATTATTTAATTCACTATTCAAACACTTATCAAAGAAAATTTTCAAAATACAGACAATGCAATGAATAACTGTAAATATTAATTGGAATGAATCAAATTCAAGTTCATCTTTGATAGGACAATTTAGTATTGTCACTTTCTCTTACCTTTTCTTTTTTGATTTGTTAATTTTTGGAAGGAATTCGACATTTTTGGCATTAAATGAGAGCCATTTCATTTTATGCTGACATTTGCGCCATTGTGATGTAATTTTCAATTTGCTCTATCATTATAATATTGCTGTTACAGTAATTGTCACAAAGCTGATCAAATGTAACTAATCATTAATAGAAAATGCGAAGAGAGATGAATTTAAACAGGATTTGTGATTAGGAAAAAAAAATGAATATTTAATAACAAAAATGCATGATTAAGAATGTATGAAACAACTCGAAAATGTAAATGTTCTTTTATTGTCATATTAATAAGTAGGATTTTTTGGAGACAAATCAATATTGATATTAAATAAATACAGCTGATATGTGATGGTTGTTGCTATAGATCTGAAAAACTAATAGTAGTAATAGTAGTAGTAATGATATGATGCATTATTTACAGTAAAATAATGTGAAACACTCATCATTTGTGACAACAGTTGACATACACTGGTAGGACAATCCACTAAGATAAGATACTTCGAGAAATAATTTATCATCAATTGTTTTTTTTTCAAAATAAACGAATAATCAATTCAGCGAATATGATGTAAAGTATAGGTTTCTGGGTAGAAATAGAATACGATGATGACAATGATGATGACAAGGGTTAGTGATGACGATGATTGATAACGATGATGATTAGGAGGATAATGACTGATGATGATTATGAAGATTATGATGGTGATGATAACTGATAATGACTGATGACGATTCAAGTTCTTAGAGTATAATAATAACAAAATTTCATTGTTTATTGAAATCAATTATTGTTAAACAAAAAAAGAAAATAAACACTTCACTAAAATTTGATTTCAATACATGTTGCTTTTTTGACGTTAATTAAATTGGCAAAGTTGGAAAGAAGTTTGTTAGTGTGCTATTCAATTAATCAAGAAAATATTCTTATTTATTTGTCCTCCTAAATTATGCGACTGATGTTTAAACTTTGACATCACATTTCACTGATCGGTAAATAATTTACTGTTATAGTGCCATCATGGCACTTCTATTTCTAGAAATGAAAATAACAAAACGGTTCACTTGTCAAACACCTGCTCCGTTGCCCAAGACAGGAATCGAACCTGTGTCGCCACGGCCACAACGTGGAGTACTAACCACTATACTACTTGGGCCACTATATTTCGCCCTGAAATCATCTGATATTGGAAAACTTGCATAAATAATTATAAAAATTTTCTGAATTTTTAAAAATCACACTTTTTTTGCTTTCTTTTATTTGCTACTTATTTTGTGTTGCTTATGGTAAGCTTTTTATATTTCTATCCAACAAAATTTTTATTTCATTATTTCATTATTCGCCTACATGCTTTACTTTTTTTAAATTTTCCGATTTCAAAAATTTCAAATTTACTTTACCTTTTTTCTTTAAACTTAAATTCGCTCTAATTTTACCTTCTTTCTTTCCCAAAGTTTGGTTATATTCAAAAAAGAAAATCAGCCTAATTTAATGAAAACAGTAAGAATTTTCTATCACATTCCATCCTACATTATCAAGCTATTATTAGCATTTGTTGAAAATATCGTTCCACCATTACGAGAATTTCAAATTTCACCTAGAGAATGATGAATCAGGTCTTTGTAAAGACATTAATCTTTTAAAATTTCCAACAAATTAATTAACTTTCCCCAAACTATTGCCCCAAAACTATTTGATCTATCTGACTGTATTTAAAAATTAGCAATCAATCGATCGATAATGTTGATTTCTAATTTTCCCGTAGATTCCTTAGTTAATTAGTGAATGCCATCTTAATAATTAATCCTTGATGGATTGCAGATGCTAAGAATGCGAAATCATTCTCCTATAAATTCTATTATTCTAACACTAACATATTTCATATTTTCATTTCAACCTCTATTTGCTTTATAAATATATAAATTAGTTTTGACTTACATCTACAATTAATATCAAAAATATTTACTGTCAGTTATGAATATTATTATTGGGACTGAGAAATATCTTTAACCTTTAACCTTTCATAACGATAACTTTGTTACTTTTCTAAATCAACATACTTTTCCAATTCCTTAATTAATTGTGATAATTAGCCAATTTCTAACAAACGTGCGAAAGAAATAACATTTGAGACAACGTGGATATCGTGGCACTTTTCATTTCAACAATTAAGTATTATTAATTAATTAAGAGAGAGTTTAATTAATTAATAAAAATAAAGACAGAACAGAACAGAATATTCTCATCATATTACAACACTATTTAACTGTTACTGGTTGATGGTTCTCATATAGCCCCTGGAGGGCTTCCAAAAAATATCATTACTATCATAAATACTCTCCTGCACGGAAATCTTTAGTAAAAGGCGAAAGATTTTCACGGTCAAATGCAGGAGAGCAAGACGAATAATGTATTCATTTGATCATTCTTATAGACACTCACGCAAGAATTGTTCAGTGGTTCAATAGAAAGGAGAGACAGGCAGAGAAAAGCACTCTCGGTTGTGATAGGATTGAATTTGGCATTTCAAAAAATTATTGAAATCTTTAACAAAATTACTGACTGACTGACCTTTTTTGTTAGAAACTCCCACTCTAAACTAATATCCTTTCCTTTTTTCTCTCTCTCTATCTCTTTCTCTGTCTGTCTTTCTTACGACTATTTAATTCAATGCAACCAATCTCTCCACTCTTATGTCACTGCAAGTAATACACAGAAAAAGAAAAAGAGAATGTCCTTTATGAAACTGCCAAAAAATTTTGAAACCCATCGGATGTTTGCTGCCGTAAAGAATATTAGGTGACAAAGGTGCGCTTGTCGTTATCGCTTCTCGGCCTATTGGCTAAGATCAAAGTGTAGTATCTGTTCTTATCAGCTTAATCTCTGATATGTGATCTATCGATCACTTCGAGATTATTCTATTTTTGACACCATGGTGGGTTTGTAGGGGCTTGCTCCTCACCCACCGCGGGTCGACCCGGTATTGCACCTGCCTCCGGGACCGGCCCATTCATCCTTCGGGATGAAGAAAATAAGGTATGGAAGAATGGACGATACGAAATGTTATTTCGGGAATAAATGAAATCACAAATGTTATTTCGGAAATAAATGAAATGCACAAAGATAGTTTGCATTTTATTAGTCGATTTTTTTCAAAATGAAAAAAATTTCATTTCATTTCAAAAAGGTGAAATATAGTTTTATATAAAACAAACGTTTGTATGAAACTTTTCTTATTTCAAAGTGTACAAATTGCACGAAGCGATATTTGCGCTTATTAAACCAAAAAAAAAAAAAAAAAAAGTTTGTTTTGTTGCATTACAAAATATCAAGGAATAGAGCAGAAATTATGTTGATGGATAAGTTCAAAGGATAGAATCCATTCTTATCAGCTAAATTCTGCTCAAATTGGGATCAAATCTGTTCATATATTGTCTTAACTTTAGATGCACTGATATGAATCCCTTGTAATATGAACATTTTAATTAGTATTTTTGTTACTCTTTTTGAAACTGTTTTTCAGCAATCGAAGAATTAGAAATGTTTACACATTCTCCTTTTTATCATTAGTATTAAATAGTTCAAAAAGTGACACCAAATTACAAATTTTCATCCCGAAGGATAATAGATCATTCCTGCGGTAGATCCAATACCGAATCATTCTCCTGGTAAATGAGGATTAAGCACCTACAAACTCACCAAAGTTGTTTTATTATTAATTTATACTTGTCACACGAAATCAATGCTTTTCGTCTCTTTTTTTCCGGCTCTCTCTTTCTCTTTCTCCCTTTCCAGTTCTCCATCTCTTTCCGCTTTCCTTTCTTTCTCTTCCTAGCTGTTTAATTCATTACAACCAATCCTTTCGTACTGGTGCTAAAATGAGTCGTAAAACTCATCCGAAATTTGCTGCTGCATGGAATAATAGGCAGTGAAGGGGAGTGAACGTTATCGCTTCTCGGCCTATTGGCTAAGATCAAAGTGTAGTATCTGTTCTTATCAGCTTAATCTCTGATATGTGATCTATCGATCACTTCGAGATTATTCTATTTTTGACACCATGGTGGGTTTGTAGGGGCTTGCTTCTCATCCACCGCGGGTCGACCCGGTATTGCACCTGCCTCCGGGACCGGCCCATTCATCCTTCGGGATGAAGAACATACGCGCAATTTTGTCGGACATTTCCTAGTTGTTGTGTGGCGTTACAGTAGTGTATATCTACCCATTACTATTACAAAAAGGATGATCAGAGGCATTTTTTTATACACATGAATGAATCACTGATATTGATCCAATAATACTTCCATATGGGAACTATCGATCTCACATCTCATATATCTGATTTGAACTATCCATCAATATAATTCTTATTCTATTGTTTCATATTCCATACTACAACAAAGCAAACTTCGGCTGATTTGTCATCTTTATAAAACATGAGAATGAGTTGTAGTGAACTGAACAGTTCAAATATCAAAAGAAAGAGAGAAGAATAGGAAAAAAAAGAAACGAAAGATATTACTCTGCCATGTTTTGATAAAAATAGTTAGTTTAATCTAGGAATGATCAATTAATAAATTTAGTAACGCTTTAAGTAATTTTATAAAACGTCAAATCCATTGATTTTAGTGGAGACAATAACTTTCAAATTTCCTGGATTAAAATCTGCGTGAAAAATATTGAAAAATCGAACTTCTCCTC
>JBAMDO010000416.1:0-23738 GCA_037074765.1 Mansonella perstans
TCCTACTCAAGATCGATTGGCTTTCAATAGCAAGTAAATTTTGCATTTTTTTTTGTGATTCAGAATTTATGATAGGATGATTGACATATTTAATAAGATATTAGATTAAATACTAGCGTGAAGTGTTTTAATAGCATGGGATTGCTTTGAATGTGAGATTTTTATGTGGATAATGTGACTTCATAATTCTCGCTATCAGATGAAGTGCAGTAAAGATTTAAATCGAAAAAGCATAGTCTGCATGTAACGACTTTATGATGTTATTGATAATTTTGTTATCTCTGATAAGTGAAACTTGTGCTGTGTATGAAAATTAAATGAAAATTTGATAAATCTGCGAGTTACGATCAGTTATGATGCAAGTAAATGTCCGTAGAATTTTGCAGGAAGAGAAAGTGGCTTGTTACATCGGTTGATGAGAAGCGTTTGCCACATTGCGAGGTATTCCTTGTACGGCATAATTACTTGCATACTGACGATCAGAATGTTCAGGTTTAATTTTTTTTTGCCACAAGATAGTCCGTAGAAAGTTTGTCCATACGAAGACTACAGAAATTATTTTGCTTTCTTAAAGAGTTTTGTACACCGTGACATAAATCGTTCTCTGTCTATGTACAACGGGAAGGAGTTTGCGAGTTCTTCTGATATTTTGAACTGAGTAACAATTTTGCACTTTCCTTTAAGAGATTAATTCATTGTTTATTCTAATCTTTTGCCTTTATTCGATAACTTCTTGATCAATATATGGTGCTACTAAACGCTTACATGAAGTAAAAGTTAGTAATAGGTCATGCTTAAGGTTCGGTTACGTTCACGAAGTCAGCATGGCCGCACGACATATAGTATAACAACTCGGCGCTATGACAGTCCAGAGCCAGTAGAAACTCGCATGCAACTAAATTATCGAGAGTATATCAATTATATTAAAATGCAAGATCATTCGACAGTAACGATCAATAAGGAACGGAAATGCTTCATGTATGGCAAACAGGTGGATCTAAGTCTTATGTTCTATATCAATTTATAATTTTTTTTCACATTAAATATTATATAGTCTGCTTTAAGAATTCTCATTGTGGAATACCAGGTTGCGGCTGGCAAAAAATCAATAAGAGAGACGCATAACTGAATAAATTGACATGTTACCCTTCATTAACAAATTTTCATCTTGCATTCCTCCAGTGGAAAGTATATGTTATTGAGAATAGAATGTGTTTTTCTTTTTTTGAGTGTAGATATTACTGGTTCTACTTTCTCTAAATAAATAATAGCGTTCTTTAAATAAATAAGATAGAACACATATTTCTATTTTAAATAAATGGAAGTTCTTTAGGAAATTCATTTATTCAGACCAATAACTTTACGGAACTAATTTCATGAAGTTTGTAGTACTATCATTTGGACACATACACTTCACCATTACCTCCATCATGTGAGGGAAAGCCGTTAATGTTATTGGAAACATATACGACAGCTCCGGTCGGTGATACCAGTGAACCATTATTACCAGATTTATGAATATTTCGAAAGAAGTGACAGGTGATCCAGCATATAGTATGTATACAATTGCTAATCGAAAGGTCGTCAAGCGAACCTAATATTTCATTTTGTCATTTTCAGAACTTAACATTTTTTCAATTTTGTCAGACATTAATTTTTCCAAAAAAACTGGTTATTAATTATAGTAGTGGCGCTTACATTATGTAGCCTGAATTCTATTAAACTGTATGTCTCTTTAGTTTTGTTAGATAGTTCATTGGAATAAAATAGTCGTTTCTATTACCTTTAAAGTCTAAAAATTTTAGATGTTTTTTCTTAGTTTCTATTGTTGTTAAATTACCTTTGCTGTGTTGTGTCTTCGTTTGGTCTCCAGAGTTTCTTTTAAAAAAAAAAATCCTCACATTTTATATTAATTTTACAATTTGAATTATATTTTTGGCAAAGGCTATCGATAAAGGGATCTATAAGTCAATTTAGAAAACTTTGTGCAATATGCTTGTTGATTTCCGTCTTTTGTAAATTTTTGTTTTAAATATGCGATTCACATTTTTCCAAGGAATGTCAGTGTCTATCTATAATTCTATTATACAAGGAAAGAAAACTAAGAAAACTTTCTTCCAAGGACAACAATTAAAAATTTTTGACACAGCAGTAAGTATATTACACAAAAAATGAGGGCTTCTAACAAAGAAGTAAATAGGAACAACTGAAAAATGTGAAAGAAATTGTACTAAAACAACAAATATAAACACCGAAGAACCTTATAATTCCTTGACATAGTTTCCTGGGAAGAGACCCGTTCGATTCTGCATTTTGCCTTGCCACCAACCAGAGAAATCTGAAAATGCAATCGATCAAAAATAACAATCAAATAAGCATTAGAGCGAAAATAATTGGTAGGCTCAAAAAAACTAAAGGGAATTAATTTAACAAAATTACAGAAAAAAAAATTGCTTAAACAATAACAAATTTGATCAAAAATTTAAACAAGAGGTGAGAATTTTGAAGTTGGGAAGTTCTTTTATCTTTAAAGCAGAAAAACAAAACTGAATATTCGTTAACGAATTGTATTCTGTTAAAAATTGATAAACCATTATTAATCAAGATGAAACAATATCTGAGACTGAGTTTACCAATTTTTCATATTTCGATGTATTTATTGTTGTTATTATAAAACTTGCAATGCTATCCAAATCAACAGATAAAAAGATATTAATAAATTAATTGCTTATCAATCAATCCATCGGTTTAAACCAATTCATTCTGGAAAAAAATAGGAACTAACCTTTATTTAGAAGTTCGAATTTATCGCCAACAATAAACGACAATTCATCTGTATCCTGAGCTTCATATGAATACAAAGCTTCAACAAGAGGAAATGGTTTAGGCTTCAATGGTGGCTTAGGTTTCACGGAATGTTGTTGTCGTACAGAAGAATTCTGTAAATGATCTGAATATATACAGCAGTAATTCGTGTACCACAAACATACTGCTCAGTTAACTTAATTACTAGCACTGATAATGAGGTGACAGCTAACCTTTCAAGTCTTAATTTTGCAATAATTAGCAATCTATATGAATAAATTTGTTAATTATTTTAATTTTGCAAAAATTACAACTAATGAAAATAATGGAAACTTACTTGTACATAAGCAGTAGTCCTGCTATTTCTATTAATATCCACATTATTATTATTGCCTATTATTGGATGTATACGATTTGACGTTGATACATGTTGTAGTGTTGATGATATTTGCTGTGTTACAAGAGGTATTTTACGCTTTTCATAATGTTGTTTGATCATTAACCTTTCATTATTTGGTCCTGAAAAAAATCCATTTTATTAGGTAATTAAATCATTTCATATTTTTTTAAAATAGCAATTTATTAAATTTAACAAACTGAACGAATTTCTGATAAATTAATTATCTATAAGCAAACAAGAAAAACAGATAGCAATAGAGATAGCTTTCAAATATCAAGTACAGATTAAAATTTGTAGCATAATTAGTAATTTGTAGCACAGTCAATTAAATAGGCAGATAATCATCAAGAGATAGTTTTTCCAGGTAAAATTGTAAACCTGTATGATTGTAAACCATCATTTAGAAAGATCTTGAGGAAAAGGTGAATTTCAAATTTAGGGTACAGATTTGAAGTGAATAAATTCTGGTTAATTCTAATATCACCAAACGATAGTAACGAACATACTTGTGTAACTGGGTAATCCAGGTCCAATATAAACCAATAAAATTTTTCCTTTTACAAACAACTGAACACTATCTGATCCATTATCATTTTTTGAAAATTTAACAGTTCGAAAATCAGCACCAAACCGAGTTTTCTTCAGGATAATCTGATGAGAAGTGTTGAAATCCAACGATAAAATTCGTCCATCTGCCATTTCATGATACCGTTTGCTATAATAATGATTGCATTTATTTCAAAATGTTTATTAACTATAGCAGACAGCTGTTAAAGATTCAAATTAACAATACTAATCAGTGCTATAGAAACATCTTAAATTTATAAAATTCACTTGATAGCATTTATGAGTTCCGTTTTCAACGGTGTCTCCAGAAGCGATGAATAGGAATCACGGACATTGAGAATGATAAAATTATCCTGATATGGACTTAGTCCAATATATGCTATATCGTTATAACCAATTTGTCGCTTCAAAACCTTAAAAGAAATGCGACAAATGATAAATCAATGATAATAAAGAATTCATTAGATTATGAAAAAGTTATCTTACGAAAAGTGAAGAATAATAAGGTTCACCTCAATAATTTTTCCTTTATTTAATCCTTTATTTTCCACTTTTCTTCCAACAAGAATGATTTTGTTCGCTGTTATAAGAAAATCAACCTTTGAAACCTAAAAAAAGTTCGTATGCAGAAAAATCAATTAGAAGTTATTTTATAAGGATTAGTTTTTTGAATATTTTAAAAATGGACTTATAAATCTTAGATAAGTTACAATTCAGATCAAAGTATTAGAACAACTACTTGAACATATGCTGATTGTATTTATTAAGGAAATTCAAGTATATTCATTAAGAAAAAAATTTCATTTGAATTAACTTACAATGCTTTTCACACGATTTTGATAATGTTTGCGATGAATGTTAAAATATATCAAAATGTAATGTAAAACAAATGTAAAACATCATCATTTAGTGATCAAAAAAAGTAAGTAACGAATTAAATTTGAAATGCAAAGCGAGAATTTAGTAAAACTAAACTAACTTTAAATCTTCGATCATATTTATTAAGCGTAGCAGCGAAAATAATGCGTTCCTTCTTACCGGCTAACGTTTGTAATGCAGGATGATATTCGAGACCAATATAATCAGCAATAAAATTACGATTTATTGAACATCGTCGTCTTTCTTTTCTATTAAAGAATAAATTACACGCATCTTCCTATAAAAAATTCATTTTCCTTTCAACAACAATGATGATATTAGAAGTACACATGTTATAATATTACATACCAGAACCTGTTTCAAAAACTTAGCATTTCAGGCACTAATTCAGTATTTTGGCTAAAATAGCATTCTCAGTATATTAGTTCTATCACACCATATTGACATCATGTAAATCGCCAAATGTACTGCACGGAATTTTTGAATTTGAAAAATTAAAAAGAAATTTTCCGTAGATCACTTCCAACACGTCCTAAAGTATCATTCCCAGTATTATTTTTTATCATATCATAATCATATTGACAGCAAATTTTCATGTTGTCCATGTTATGATTAATAAAAATAATATAATTTAAATGTATTTATTTATAATTCACCCGAAATGTTAGAATAGTATCTTAATCCTAAGGCATTTAATGAATCGTTAAAACAGAATTACGTTGTACTAATTAATTTTTCATTCGCCTAGAAAGTTAAGGATATTGGTCAAAACATTTATTTTTTTTCTTTTAATTGACTAATACCTTCACAATTAAGAAGAAATATTACTTTAACTAGTATTTGAAAAATGAAATCTCACATAAAAAGTTTACCTTCAGTTTAGCATACCGTTTTTGAGCAGTAAATTTCTTGAATGCTTTTTGAATCACACGTGCGTATTTATCATATTTCCTTTCACGCATTTCTTCCAGAAGGAACAGCTTCAATACAAGTATTGAAATTATAATGCAATCGCAAAGGAAAGTTTAGAAAAAGTATGCATAAAGTCAATTAGTAAATCGATATACATATATATGTCCGAAAAAGAACAACAAAAACGAACCGATTCTGGATTTTTGATGAAAATTTTTGTCCTACCCATCTGATACTGTTCGCGATCCATATTGACCGTTTGACAAATAATCTAAAATGAACTGTTAAGAGGACAGTCATTGTTATGCTTATTATCACTATAAAAAGAAACTATTTATTGCTGATAATGAAAGATAAAACATCTATTAACCAGTTAATGTAGCGTGATAAATACAACTTAACATAAATTCTTTGTTGAACAAAAAATTAGCTCATACTGATGAAATTAAACTAATGAGATTAAATCAAAAAACTAAATTAAAAAATTAAAATTTTTACACACATAACAATCTATGATTATTACTTTGAAATTAACTAGATGTTTTTTTTTTCTCAACTTTTCGAGCTACTTTCATTGAAACAGAAAAATGACGATAAATATTATAAGGAATGACTTCTATCCAATCTACACTTATCATTAAGCAACAAATAGAATAATTAAATGCAAATGCAAACCTCAACACCTTCTCGAGGATTATCATGATAATTGAACGGTGTTTTTGGACTAAGAATAGCATAACGATAGAGAAATTTGTTGAAAAGTCGACGATAAGCAAAACCTGCCCGTCGAACTCGAATATTTTCTTTTAAACCCAAATATTCCACTTGATGCAGTACGCTAAACTTAATTATTAAACTTGACATTTTAATTTTAATCATAAAACTTAAACTTGAACTTAACTTTAATCCTGACTATTCAATTATTCCAACCTTTCTGTTAACTTTACCATTAAAATAATACAGTCACGAAAATTGTATAAATTTTATCCTAATTATTACATTGAATCATTGGTTATTTCTGTCAATTATTTAAATGATGATTTAAAAAATGAAATGAATTATAATCACTGACCGTTTCTCATCCCATTCCAATGACCTTTTAGTATCATTTGGCTTAATGCAACGGACATAATGTGGAGCACATTTACTAAGTGAATCAACAAGATCATTCGTCTGATTCTATACGATTTTTTTTTTTAGATTTAAGAAAAACGAAGAAAAATATATGTTAATTTTATGATGACATTTTCATTTAAACGAAAATTCGTTTAATTTCCATTAACTTCATTTTAATTTAATTTAATTCATTTCATTCTGCTTAAAAGATTTGAAGCCATTGGTATTTATATTATATAGATTTCACACAACTTATTGCTTTTCTATCGTTCCTTTCATAGTCATCTTCCTTGTTCATTGTTCGTGCTATTTAACTTTCTTTTTCGAAATTTTAGCTTAAAAAAATAAAATAAGGAGAACAAAAAATAAACATAAATAATATAACAAACTCTAATTTTAGATGAAAAACTTGTTGGCATTCTGCCACTCGACGATACCATTTCCGGAAAAAGCTGCTTGAAAAATTGCCTGTAAAAAGGTTCAAAAATTGTCTTCTTTTTAAAATTATGATGATAAATTTTGATTTAAAATCTGATATCATTAAATTGCACTCTTCACAATTTAATCCCAATGAAATTAAATGATAATTTACATCAGACATTGGAATATAACGGGGAATAATAAAAAAAAAAAAAATGAAAGATCTAACCGATTACTTTGTTGCATCAATATAATAAGATCTTTATAAAGTGTATCGCGATTTTTCTCACAAAAACCATCAACATTGTATGAAACCTAAATTTTTAAAGAAATTTAAAAAATTTCATTTATTTACTTGTTCAGCTTATTTTGATGACTTGCAATGACAATAATTCAACGATATAAAGTTATTTAATATTTGAAAAATATTAGGATATTAGTTAAACCTGAAAATTCCCATTGCACATTTCAAATTATGAAATTGCACTATTGAAATTCACCATTTATTACGGTAGAAGAAATTAGGTGCAATATTTACTTAGATAAATATTTGTTGAAATTTCAAAATACGTTTAAAATGAAACTGTCATTTTAACAAATTCTATAAATTTTATTTATCTACTTATTTTATTTTTTAGTTACAAT
The DNA here is from genome assembly GCA_037074765.1 of Mansonella perstans. NCBI lineage: Eukaryota > Metazoa > Nematoda > Chromadorea > Rhabditida > Onchocercidae > Mansonella > Mansonella perstans. Next base: position 7,745 of record JBAMDO010000416.1, read on the forward strand.
TTTGTATTTTGTCATTTAATTAAATTTTGCCTTAATTAGATTAAATCAAAGTGACGAAACTGATATAAGTGAAAATCACTTCAGTAATGTGATGAAAACAGAATGAAGATAAATTTATAATTAAAAAAAAAATGATAAAACAAACAAATCCAGCATAATGTTTGATAATAAAACATTGTGCGCCACTTTGATAATGTTCATTTTGTGACATATATTTATTTAACTCGACCAAAAATTGCCCATCAGCACCTTCGTTTTGGGCATGAATTTGTGAGCATATATCATCCAAAATACACATTATTCCTAAGGATAGCAATGGACGACATTTAAGGATTTACATAATGAAACACGAAATGTTGGAAATTTAATAAAAATTTACCAGTTTAACAACAAGTTAAACAACATGAGGATATTTATTTGAGATTTTACAATTTATATTAATAAATAAATTTCATTTCTTCAAAAATGCAAATTTTTAACTAATAAAATTATTTGTAAGCAATGAAGAAATTTATTATTCTCATGTTTGAAAAATTCCTTTAGCAAAATAAATCATTAAATTCCAGTTTGAATTCCGTTAATGTTTTCCTTTTTTTGTAGCGGAAAACAGTTGAATTCAAAAAAAACGAAATATAACCTGGTGGTTTTCGAGATTCGAATAAATCACAGACAATTTTATTATTGAAATATTCAATAGGTGTCCATTTAATTCCTTCACTGATATATTCTTCTTGTTCCGCTTTCAATGTTAATTCAATAAATATTTGTTGCAATTTTTCATTTACAAAATTTATGCTATAAAAAAACTTCTTTTATGTTTGTAATTAATTAAAAAAAACAAAAGTAGGAAAGAATATTTCTTTTTTTTTAAAGACAAATTAAATTTAAAGTAAATAAATTATACAAAAGAAGCTGCTTTCATTTCGCAATGTTTTTTAATATACCGTTTAATTTGGTAACTTGGTTAAGTTTAATTAACGTTATTAAATTTTAGTAAATACAAACTGTTATGTGACAGATATGAAATATTTAAGTAAATTCAGACCTTACAATATGCCAAACACTAAAAAAAATAAAGATAATTGATTGAATTATACTATCATTTCTTAATACCTCCATATCTTTTCGAAGGATAAACAAATGATGAATCCGGAAATTACCATACAAACCGAAATAATTGGCAAATATAAGATGAGATCAAATGATAAAATTTACTAATATTTTTTCAATATCAAAAAAAATTTCAAATACTTTGCCAATATAAATCAACATCATTACTATGATAATTAACCTTTCCAAAAATCAAGAGATTGGATTTATTCGATCCGATCATTTAATCCATCGATCGTTTGTTATATTTGGTGATATAATAACTGTCATACATTACTCAACTTACTTACCAAAATTGTTCGAAACCGTTATTATCGAATATTTCAAATCCGTATATGTCAAGAATACCGATGGATAATAGTGCTGTTCCGGATAATCGTGAAGTAACCTTTATTTCTTGATTAACCGATCCAACTGCGAGAATGTATATAAACGAAATAATACAAAACTTTTCGCCTTTTTTTTTTTCAAATTTTTTGCAAAATTTTTTAAATTTACTATTAACAAAATACTTTTCATCCTTATTTTCTTATCATTATTATTTGAAGAAAAATTCCTTACTTAAAAATTCAAACAAACGAGTGTAAAGATCTTTGGACCACGCATCACGTGTAAATTCCGCTTGTTCAACATTTAATGTCACATTAATTTGCTCAGTTTGTTTACCCCATTTACTTTCCATCTGTCGACTTGTCAATTTTTCGCGTATTGCTGACGATTTCAAGCCAAGTAAATAAGCTGGGTATTCTAGAACTAAAACATCACTTATTAACTAAAGGATGTTAGTTAATACTAAAAAAAGAATGTTAATATGATAAATCCTGAAATGCTGCAAAGAAATTTAACAGTTTCTTCGCTTTATTTACCTACCTAATTAACACATTGTTATAACAATTGCAGTAAAAATGCTTCAATTATATTTTTAACTTATTTGATACCAGTGTAAATAAGTTCAATCTACGCTTAATGTAATAATTAATGATAGTATAACTATATGATGAGGAACATCATCATCCATTAAATATCGTTCGGAATTATCACAATTTAAACATCAGTTTTTTAAAATTAAATTTCATAAAAAAGTAATTGTTGGAAATTTCATTTGTATTTTACAACATCTGTAAACAGTAGTAACACTTACAACGTTCATCAGCGATAGCTGCAAAATTATCCTTTTCAACAAATGCGATATTACCAACATGCATAATAGCAGCAACAAGTTGTAAAATTTCCATTTGTTTTGTTGTATCAATACCAATAACATCCATTGCATGCTAAAAAATAAAAATGAAGAAAATTCAAATAGATCAATAATAGGTATATCATTTAAAATATATAAATTGTACTTCTATTTTAAAAAACACAAAAATATTCCAAAAACAATTAAAAGAAATAATTTTCTTTAATAAATGAAATATTTATTTATAAGCAAATGATGCTTAAATAATTCGGAATAAAAATAGTTATTTAATTAATGGATAAACAATTTTATACGTATATTTCCATCTCATACTTATTACATAATGATTTATCTTTTGCTTACTTCTCAGCATTCGTAAATTTCCATCTTTTTCAGATCCCTTTTCATATTGAAAGTAAACCGTTAAGTAATATGTACAAGTATATTGAGTAATATTTGAATAATTTGGAAGTAAGATTGCATAAAAAGTGGTATGTTATTTGCTAAGTAATTAGGAAAAAAGTACATCATTAAAGAATATAAATATTTAAGAAAAAAATTTATGAATAGAACTGATATTAAATTTCTTTACTTTCTATGATAATTTTATCTTACAGCAGTAATTTTTTTGGAATTGTTTTAGTTTTCATTTTTATTAAATATTCCCACACTTACGAGTATTTGTTTAAATTCCTTAACGTCATCTATTCCATCAACCATATAACAACCACTATGATTCAAATAATTGTAGTAATCCAATGTCGTGATTCCAAGATTATCTAAAATCGATAAAATTAGTAATTTTCACTAATCGGCTATTATTTATTAAATAATAAATGCTTACTATTAATTGTTTCTAATGGATAAGATTTAATATTTCAGCTTATAGCATTTCGCTTTGAATAATAAAATAATATCATTTTAGAATACAACGAATAATCAAATAATGTCATTTTAAAATACAACTTTGGAAGAAAAAAAAATTTACTTTTCAAATTCTCGTCTGCTCCCGCGCATAGCTGATAAAATATGTGAAAATTACGCTCTCCTCGATTCTGATGCACTACTCGAGATTTCTCGAGTAGAAAATTGGACACCTACAAATTACTATTAGCAAAGTTATGGTGCAAACAAGAAAATGGAACTTAAAGAACGGTGGCCAGAAGAAATGTAGACAAATTTAATATAAGATGCAAATTATACATTTGTAGGAAGCATGTAGCTTCAATAAAACTCGAAATATTTCAATGAACATTGCTTCAACAAAATCGAAATATTTTAGTGGGCACTCGCGCAATTACGGTAAATGAATATCCGAGTAATCGCGGTAGTTCTAATTAATTCTATGTATCACAAATAAAGCAATGAAAGAATGCGACAGTGACCTTTCCACTAACTGGTTCACCGCCTCGGCTGAAAACAATTTCAACATATTTACCAAAACGACTGGAATTCCAATTTCGAACTGTGGCACTATTACCAAATGATTCCAGTAATGGATTTGATTGCAAAATTACATCTTTCACATGCTTAATATTGAAAAAGAATATCATTAGATGCAAAAATTTTAAATTGTGGAATTGAAAATATTAAAATGACCCCATCTTATTTTTTATAAATCAAGAAAAAAAATTTATTATTTTAGTTAGACAAATATGAGAAATGTTCCATTGCTTTATTTTAGTATAACCTTTAGTATAACCGAAAAAAGTTCTTTTTTTAAAATTTAAATTTCGAAATTACGAAATACTGTTTATGATTTCGTAAAAAGCCTTATTTCTCTGCTTTCTAAATTCGAAAATAATACTTTTTTTTCCTTTTAAATCAATAAAACTATCAACTACTTATAGTTCTATTGCCGTATCCAAAATAAATGCTTAAATATAAAAAGTTAAATCATCAACGAAAAAAGCATAAGTGAGCAGACAAATCTAATAAGAGTGAATAAATTTTGATATTTTAAAACTTTTCAAAAAATTGATGCCAAAAAAAACATTGAAATTTCAGAACCTGAAGTCGTTGCCCACCGCCCGATATTCGGGCAATATATCCCATGATATATTTGGCTTCAACCGTTTTCCCAGCACCGCTTTCACCGCTTATTATAACACACTGGCTTTCATTATCTATCATCATATTCCTGAAATACGAAAATGAAATACTAAAGCTGTCGTACGTGGTAACAACCGTGATATACTTGATGATTGCGATTACTTAAAAAAATTGGTAATTTATCTCATTAAGTTCCAATTTCACAACAGGCTTTTTTAGTTTATTTTACAGCAATGAAAAGAATGTTGAATAAAAAACTGAAAAAAAATTAAATTTGATCTAAAAGTACAGAAATTTTTGTATTACAAATGCACTGTAAAGAAAACAAAAAAAAAAAAAAAGAACCTGGAAAAAATTAGAAATTTTGTGATTTAAGTATTTAAAATTTGAGAATTTAAGTGAAGAATGAAATTTTAACCTAAACATTTTATCGGCAAGAGCATAAATATGTGGTGGATTTTCATATTGTGCTGCTCCCTGATACAATTCTATTTCTTTATTTGTGAAATATGGCATATCTTTAAATGGATTAACTACAATAAGCACTGGTCCAATGTATGTCTGAAATTTAAAAAAAGAAAATCAAACAAATTGAAATTGGAAATTCTAACCTAAATATATTATATAAAAAGGGGATGAATATCACCATCACAGCTAATTGTATGCGTTAATCTGCATTTTAAATTTTAGGGCAATCTGGTACCAACTATATAAAAAATTCACAAATGATGTAAATATGCGAGGAAAATTAACATAATATTTTGAAAAGAATTAAGTAACATTATTTTAATAAAAAATAAACTTACATATACTTTAGTTATAACCATATCGTAGCAAATGTTTGTTAATTAACTGACAGTGAAAAAAGAGCGACATGTTAAATTATACGTGGAGTGGCACGTAAAATAGCTGCTAGTAAAAGCGTATTATATAACGACTTACAAAAATTGAATTAGCCATGAAACGCTTTCGTAGATTATCAACGATTGCTTGTTCATTAAGTTTCCCGAGTAATACCATATCATCTACACCAACATGTTGAATGTTCACTTTTGACTGCCAATGAAAAGCCTGGAAAAAAAATTGTTCAATATTTACTGAAATTCGTAACATAATGAGTACCACTTATATGTTTGCAAAAATTGTATTGTTTTCCTTCAATTACGTGTATCAATATCAGATGCAAACACTAAGTGATAAGTTCATGCGAGTAGAAGAATATATAAGAGTCAGTTAATTAACTAAGCACATTCTGATTAGCTAAAAAATTTTAAAGTTAAATAATTTAACTATCAGTGAATCATTTCCAGTAGAGGAATAATTTATTAATTGTCAATGGATTATTCAGTCTTCGACGGCTTCACAGCTTATCACTAAATAGTAATATTAGTAAGAGTAGACTAAAAATTTTTCAAATTTCATGTTTTTTCTTCAATTTTTTTCACGAGTCATTTTCATATTCGCAGCGGAGTTCACAAATTCACTTGGCTTTCAGATACAGTGGATCTCAGGAAAATAATTGCAATAATCATTTATTGTTACCGATTAATTTATCCCAACCAGTTAAAATGTTGAAGCCTTTACTATTAATATTGCTGCTTATTTTATTAAGTTTTAATTTTTATTTAATTTTGACAAAATGTACCATTTAATTACCCGTCATTTGCTACATTTAATTATACTTTGTCTAAGTCCAATTTTTTCAAACGAAAAAAATCCATAAACAATTTACTAAATTTATTATTGCTCAAATCTGATAATAATTAACTTTCAAATGCTATTTCAATCATCATGATATGTCTTACTTTATGCATAGTAACACATATCATTCATCGCCAATTATCGATGATATAACTTGCTATTCCACCTAGCAACAATCGGTGATACCGCATATGTTTTCAGGTCTAATAAAATAATTATAAAGAAAAATTTGTTGTATCAGCAAAACTATTTACATTTAAAAAAAGAGGAAATAGAAAAGATGTCATTTCATTTCCTTTTAAAGTGGCAATATTTGAATTTTTATTATTAATTGATAAAATTTTATCAATTTATAATATATTATTTAAAATTTTATTTACTTAAAAATATTTAAAAAAATTTTTTTTTAACATTAATCAACCAAAGGCCATATTTTTTTACTTTTCCATCTGAATTTCCATTGTACGAATTAACTAAATTTATTTTTTTGTTGAAAAAAATTGCATCACTAATTTAATTTAATTTTTGTGGAAATAAAATTAAGAAAACGCATTTATAATCAAATGTAAAAAGGTAAGATATTGATTTTTTTTCTTCAAATTTACAAATAACTTGGCAACTATTTTATAATTTTAGTTTTTTACAAGTAATTATGATTGAACTCATTTGTAAACTTTTGATTAATAATAAAGCTATCTAATTTTTTTTTCAGATCTAACGGAAAACAATCAGATAAAATGGGAAATTTTTAAAAAAATTTAGAAATATTTAAAAATTGAGAAAATTTAAACATACCATTATTAATGTCATTTATCGATTAAAGTTCACTCCATTGAATAAAGATTAACTTTGACATTAAGTTACTGAAATGGAGAAAGGAAAGTTTGCAAGAAAATGGAACTTTTACATTTCGCTATGACGAAAATAGACAGGTTTGTATGCTACATTCAGCAACGGGAAAATATAGATAAGAGAAACAATCATTATTCGGTCATTTAGCACATTGCCTCTTCCAATTATTTTGCCACCTGTATAAAACGACGTGAATATGACAGATTTATAAAAATGACGTTTGGAACGGAACGATTATTGGCAATAATTTTATTTTGCAAAATTCTGGATAGCTCTAACTATATGATCCCATCAAGCACAGCGGCGTCAATTATAAATATGCCCAAATTATCGGATAATTTGCATACTGCACGGAAATGAAAATAAAAACTGGCGGTAAACAAATGATGGACAATCCATCAGTATATGACCTTTTGACCCCATATGATCATGAACTGACCGGTATTTATGCTTTTCAGCCTAACCTTCTATTACCAGCAATCTCCTTCCTACTTTGATGTGAACGACTGAATGAGAAGAAGAAGGACAACAATAACCTCAATCGATGATGACAACGACATATGAATTTTCGTAATAACACTGTACCAGCAGAGTTAATTGAACCTATTCACAGTATCTGATTTTTCAAAAATTAGATTGATTTTAATGAATTAAATTTATTTCAGACTCTTTTAAGACTTTCTTAAATTAAAAAATTAAAAAATGAGCATATGTTTCCAAGTGATTGTAATTGCTATCGTTAAAACGATATGCAAAGTAACATTTCGGTCAAAGACAAAGGTCAAATCAAAGTTAAATGATAAAATAAGGATTCAGTTTAAGAGGTACTAGTGTAAATGAGTTTGAAGGATGAAATGAGGAGTTCTGTGATATCAGAATCAGTCTAAAGAAAAAAAAAGATTTGTCAAAGTCAAAGGTTATGCGAGCAGTCAACTTCAAGGTTATTACCACCGGATACCCCATTGATAAGAGGTGAGAAAACTGATGCAAATGTAGAGTACATAATGATTCACTAAACAAAAAAAAGACGAACTTTTCTATGTTTTTTTTTAATTAAAGCACTTAGAATTTTGAAATCTTACTTTTAAATTCAACAAAGAAAATTTAACATTGATATATTTTATTGCGATGTTTATTGCAAAAATCGATGTTACAATCGTATCACTGCACAGTTTTCATCAATGAGATACATAGCTATTCCAGAGATCTGCCAGTTAATAATCCATGAATCGCAGGATATATTTCGATTAAAAACAATAAAAAAAAGACGAAAACGAATATAAAAGAGAAGAAAAGGAAAGACGATACAATGAAACGAATTTTGCCAGTAAATAAATCGAATGAAAGAAAATAAAGGTGACAAAGTTCATTCAAATTTAAATTAAAAATTTTCAATGAAAAGAAAGGACAGAGAAAACAAAATACTGAAATCAAGTAAATAATTCATTATTTCATGTGACTTCAATTTACCTTCACTGATTATAATTCATTATTTCAGGTACCGGTACCAAGGTGACATTTTATTTAGTAATACCAGTTGAAATCAATGATAGCGATGAGCAAATGTTGTATTTATCATTTATCAATTTCAATCATATCAACTTTTCTATAACTAAGAAGTTATTAATTGAATGCTCGCTACAACAGTGCTTGCTATGTGAAATGCAAGTTTCATGAAAACGAATACGTACATGACGTAGTTACATGTTGAAAATGTTTGAATATGCTGTCGTAATGCTGTCATCTATTAAAACTGATATCGTTTAATCTCTGTTCAATAACTAAACTAACAGTATTTAGCTTTTAATTCCATTTGAAATTTCGCCAATTAAAATTTCAAATTACATTTCATCGATGAGTCATGGATATATACATTTAAAAAGCTGTATGGGTGGATGAAAACATGAAATAGATAAAAGATTTGGAATTAATCACACTGCATATAGCATAAATATTGCATGAAAATACAACAAATCCAACTATTTTGTCAAAAAATTTGAAAATCAAGCTGAAATTAAATTAAAAGTTTAAAATTTAATTTGAAAAATTACAACATTTCAGGAAAAGAAGAAAAAGAAAACGACACAAAAGGCAGCGATAACGCGTACTCGCCGTAGTGTGCTGGCGAGGATAGTGATGGTTGTTCGCTGCAATCGTCGTCAGTTGAAATGGCATGGAAGAAATGTGGAAGCATGGATGATGGTGACTCATCCAAAAATATCTAATTCTAATGTCAATAATGAATAATGATTGGTTCGATAATAGTAATTTCTGGGTAGATCATAAGGATCATCAGTTGATTGATTGATCGAAGGTAAAAAAAAATAAGCAAATTCGAATCAGTTCCTAGATTTTTTGCTAATTTAATTGAAAATTAATCTTTATATGAACATTAATCAGCATTATAAGATATAATAGTCCAGGATGATACGTAATTTATGTGATATTAAAAAAATCCAGCAATATGACATCAAAATTGTGTCAATCAGTTATATCAAATGGAAAAAACTGAAATGCTAGTATCAAGATATATGTGCACATCGCAAAAATTTAATCAGAATATGAAGACGTTAAGGTAAAAAAATTTCATTGCAAATTTAATTAAAAAACTTAAAAATACAAATACCATTACTGCAAACATATATTATTAACAGAATCAAAGTTAAATTATCATTTCAAAAAAATTTATATTTTGTCAATTCTTAATAAAAGTTTGTAACTGTTAAGAAATGAAAAAAGAAAAGATCCATCTTTACATCTATCATATAAATTATTGTCTAACTCGTCAGGTTTTCTCCCGGAAAAAACGAATTATTCAACCGATTTCTAGCACAAAAAGTGTCTTTTTTTGGGGGAAAAGATAAATAATAATACCCAACCGGTATTTCAGGGAAAAATTAAACCAAACCTATTTTATGCCGTTTTTTCGAACAATTCTTAAAATTCATTTGCAAAGCATTAAAAATCTACAATTATGCAATTAAATTTGGAGAAAAATTGCCATCTCTCACTCTAATAAAATATTATATGCGATAAAAAATCATTTAACCATTGATTAAATTAGTTTAGTTGTATATTCAATTTTAAATAATATTTGCATGGATTTTTATTAAAACTGGAAAAAATGCATTCATTTAAAGATAACATTTGAATATCATAATGTAAAATAAAATAATAATGAAAATTGAAAAGAATTTTTGATTATATTTGTTAACATTTCTGTTTCCTTAAGAAATCACTTTTTTTAAAAAAATAAATAGTTATTATTTTAAAAAATTTTGAAAATTTATTATATTATAAGTATTTCCAAAATCGTAACTGTTTATGAAATCGTTGCTGTTTGATGTGACAAGGATTTTTCGCAAGAAGTGTGAAATACATAAAGATTTGAAATAAACTGTACTTGAAATTTGTAATGAAAAAAATCATAATGATTAACTGAACTACACGTATTTGAAATGAATATGAATTAAATTAAGCTTTTTCAATATTAAAGAAACCCATGCAAAGGATGATCCTGCGGACATTGTGGCTAACGAAGAATTTCAAAATAATTTTAACTGTCACGAACTTTTTAATTAGTAAAGTAAGCAAGAATCAAGATACGAAAGGAAAGAGAGAGAGAGTGAGAGAGGGAAAGGTGGCAATCGGAAAACAACAAAACTAAACATTGTGTTACATGCTTTGAAAAAAATTTTGTATACTGTTTGGTTGATTGGTTGATAATTTGGCAAACATCGATTCACATTAGATGAACAAATGAAATGAAAAAAAGAAAAAAAAAATTTTTACTACATTTTAAACAAATAATTTGATTCACATTCATTTTGAAATATGTAAAACCGGTTTAGATTTTACTACACTTATGAAATTGTCTTTTTTTATCTATAACTTAAAAAGCCATAAATTTGCTTTTGCAATAGACTGGAATTAAAATTCGAAATTACAATGAAATATTCAAGGAATCAAAACTATTAATCCTTAATTATCAATTACTTGTAGAATAAAATATTTGCAAACAAAAGAGTAGAAAAAAAAAAAAATGAATCCTAAAAGTGATTGATAAGATAACAATAAGAAAAGAATAAAGGATAAAACTGAAAAGGTAGTAACTCAAAATCATTCGGTCAAAATAAAGGATAATATCAAAATAGCCATTGGTCTTCGGTTGTATGTATATGAAATGGATCGATTGTTTGTTTATCTATCTATAATAGTGGACATCTGTAATATCAATAAGTAACTATTATTTCGGCATTCTTCCGCTGAAATTATTCCTCATTTGAGTGATAACCACTTCATGTCACCTGAAAACCACATCATTCACCATCACGTAAATATACAATTTGATTTAATTTAGACAAACTGTGAAAAATTAACATGTTCAAAAATAAAGCGAATAATTTGCTGTTGATAGCATTTATTAGTTAAGCACCCAGCAGTCTCAGCTAATCTAAGACAAGACAGTATTTTATTTCGGTTTTATATAAAGATTTTAGAACAACAAAAATTTAACTCTTTAAAAAGCACAAAGACCATCTGTTTGGTTGTTCATATTAGAGAAAGATTTGAATTTGCTAGGAAATTTTGTCCTTAAAAGCTCATAATAATCGTTTCTCGTGTTATTTTAAACCATTTTTCAAAATCCTTACTCGCAGCTTGCACAAATAATTCTGAGAAATAGTTGAAAATTACAAACTCGTGAGGAGAAATTTCTTTAATAAACTCATATCCTTTAATTTAGCTGACACAAAATACAAAGTGTATAATTAATCAATAATGATTAAGTTAGTATTTAATTGTTTCTTCAATTTAGCTATTTAATATTACGAAAACTGAAATAAATCAGTAAGATGTAGTTTTATACTAGACGAATCAATAATTTATTGATAGCTTAATTAATGTCGAATTTGAATTTAAGTCACTAGCATTAGTATGGTTGATAGTTTTGGCTTAATTAATTCATAAAAAAGTAAGTATGTCATTACATGCTTATGTCATTTGCAGGTAATCCATCAAATTATTATCACCATGGAATTAACGATGAAATACACTGATCATGTGATATTTCGATCTTGTAATACTGACAGTCGAATGACTAAATAATACTTATAATAACAATTATAATAATGATGGTAGTGACATAACATAATAGCAATAATATTTGTGGTGATAATAGATAACAAAGGTAATCAACATGCGACGTTTCGATCTTGTAATACCAACAGTGACAAAATGATAATGATAGTCATAATGGTGCTAGCATAGTGATAATAGAAATAACATTTGTAGTGATAATGCACAAAAATGTTAATTGATAGCAGTGAAAAATTGCATTACTGTAAAACAGACTATATAGCGTTAAGTTACTGTATAACTTATATGACCAAAAGAATAAATTTTAAAAATTAATTGAGATTATTCAACAGCTAGATGAATGATATAGCGCCTGAGTAGCGCAGTTGGTTAGCGCGTCAGTCTCATAATCTGAAGGTCGTGAGTTCGAACCTCACCTCGGGCAGGCTGCGTCTTTTTGGATTAAAAATGTCACCGTTACCTAGTAACCATTAAAAGTGATATAAAAATTCTAAACAAGATTTCGTTGTGTCTTTGCAAACGAAAAATTTGCGAAGAAATTCTTGCAAACGAAGATTTGCAATGATTTCATCTGTGTTTGATATAGACTCGCTTATGTACGAAAACTAAATAAATACACGTGGGATAGGTAAATATGGTTATAATGTAGCGAGAAGTGTTTATGTATGTTTTATGTACATTTGAATTATTTTTCAGTTTTAATAAAAATTTAATATAAATGAGTGCTACGATTTTCTTAGCATCCTCCTCAACCAAAGAGCAGAAATCAGAAATAACTGTAGTAAAAAATCCAACATAAAAACAAAACATATAACACCAGAATTTCAAGTAACAAATAGGTACTGTGAGGATTTTCTGCGATCTATTCTGTCCTCGATTCTACAAGGAAAAAAAAAAAAACAATAGGATTATGATTTGTGTCTATTGGAGTAGATCATTTGTGATAGTCAATATGATTGAGGTTAGATTAGTGATATAGATATGATTTGTGTCTCTCCATGTCTTCCGATCGGTGTTGGAGTAGATCATTTGTGGGTAGTCAATATGACTGAGGTTAGATTAGTGATGTAGAGAGTCTGATGTCACTTTTTGGGAATAACTCTCATGATGGTGATGGCAAGTTCGTCATACAGGACAATCTTAGGAAGACTGTAACACTCCATTTTGGAGATTTTCCATTTTGCAAAGCATCATGATCACAGCAGTGGTTTAGAGAAGGCAATGCTGGCTCTATAAACAGTAATTTTGGTGCTGTTTTTCAGATGTTTATTTTGTCAAACTTTGAAGCTTCCCGAAGGTCCTGAAAGCTTTAACTAATCTGTTGTCTCTTTGTCGATCGTAACGTCGGAGAAAGTTAAGATAATCGAACTGCTGAACAGCTTTAAGCTCTGAATTCCTTACTTAGTGATATATGAAGATAGTATTCAGCTTGCGGTGTTAGTTGGTAAAGAACTTTTACTTTATGCTGGCTTCCAGATCAAAGACCTCGGCGGCTTCTACAAGGCAAGATATTAAGCGTTGCAGAACCGCTTCGATGTGAGTAACGAGGGCGGCATTATCAGCATTCAGCAACTCACGGAGAAGTTGATTTAAGATCTTGGTGTGGGCTCTAGTCGTTTTAGGTTGAACAAGTTGCCGTCAGTCGGTAGCGAATATAAATACCGTTTTCTTTGTCAAGGTCTACTATGACTCTTTGTAGCCTGCTGAAGAAAATGGTGAATAGAGTTGGTGCAAGGACACAACCTTGTTTCACACCATTGATTATTGAGAAAGGTTTAGAAAGTACATCGGCATATCTAACTTAACCGCGCTGATTCTCATGTAGCAGAACATTTTGAGGAATTTAGGGAACATCCTAATCGTTCCAAAATCTGCCACAAGTCATTTCTGCTCACAGTGTCAAAAGCTTTGGCCAGGTCAACGAAGGTTACATATAGTCTTCTGTTTTCTTTTCTAAACTTTTCTTGTAATTGTCTGAGATTGAATACCATGTCGGATGTACTCTTGTTGGCTCTGAAATGATAGTGACTTTCAGGTAAAAGATCTTCTACAATGGCAAAAATTAATCTGTTTAGGAATATTCTTGGATGGTTTTTTCATCGATAGAGGGCAGAGTTATACCTCGATAGTTTGAGCAGTCGCACTTGTCTCATTTTTTCTTGAAAAGCGAAATAATGATTGCATCGGGGAAATCTCATGGTAATTCGCATTTCTCCCAATAGTGTACAACAAGCTCGTGAAATATGGCATAGAATGTACGGCCTCATACTTCCAGATTTCAGAATTCCATCAACCCCAACTGCCTTGCCACTTTTTATCTGCTTTACAGCTTAAGAATCTCTTGCAGCATGGGATCTATATCCAGCTCTGTTTTTATCGGTTATTTTGAGCTTTTGACTACAGTTTGGCACTGAAGAGAGTTTAGAAGTATTCAGACATCGGATTAGGATGGAGGTTTTATCTCTGAGAAGGAAAAAAAAAGACTAAGTAGAGGATTTTGAATTTGGTATGTGAGTCCAAACACTGTTTTCAGAATTTCATAGAATCCTCTGCAGTTATCCAAATCAGCGCAAAATTCAGTCTTTTCTGCTAGCTCTAGCCACTATTTATTCTGGATGTCGCAAATTTCCATTGAAGTTTGCTGCATGGAAGAGAAAAGCTACTCTTCTAAAATGATAAGATCGCTGGGCAAAGGTGAAAGATGAGCAGTTCTCTTCTTTGCTGGCAGATCCTATATCTCTTAATTGTTTTTATCAAACCGGTCTCTTTTTTCTTGTGGAAAACCCAAGAAATTCTTCACTTGACTGCAGAATATTTTTTTTTAACGTGTTTCCAGAATGTTTCGAGGGAGGATTCAATGGTATGATCTTCAAGTTTGTTTTGAAGATTCCCTTGGAAACTATCACAGCAATTAGATGAGTTCGCTAACTTCAATCTCTTCCGTGGAAGGCAGCTTCACTCAAGTTAAGCTTGACGTGAAAATTAAGTTTGCAACGTCTAAGCGATGCCAGTTTGACATTCAGCACTGCGCATGTATAACGAACATCATGGATTTATCTTTGACACACTAGGATGTGGTCGACGAGATGCCAATGTTTGAAACAAAGATACACGCAGGTTGTCTTCAAGTTGTCTTTCTGCTTAAAGGTAGTGTTCGTAATTGTGAGCTGTTATTCTGTACAAAATTCAAGCAGAAAACGGCCGTTATTATTGTAGTTTCCAATGCCATGTTTGTCCAATATACCTTTCCAGACTGCAAAATCACGACCTACTCGAGCGCTGAAGTCGCCGAAAATTATGATTTTATCATCTACTGGAACTTTTTGAGTGAGGCGACGTAGGTCAGCGTAAAACTTGTCATTGTCTATAGAATCCGCTTATAGGGTGGAAGCATATGCACTGAAGAGAATGATATACTGCTTATTAGTAGAAGGAAATAATGCGATCGAAATGTCCATCGAATAATTATATTAGTTTGGTTTCATTGTATTTATTATTTTTCAATAACATTTAATTTTTCTGACTTTAGTATTTAACACCCTTTTTGCGTAATTCGTCCCACAATTACTATCATTGCGCTCAATACAACTTAGGTTTTATTTATTCCATACTTCTTATGCAAATTCATTTTAATAAAAAAATTTCTTTAACATATTTATTTAAAAAATAATTCATTTAATATTATTGATGGAAGAAGAAAATGTGCAATTAAAAGCATATTTTGATACCATATGTTTCTTCACTCTTTCAGTTATCGAGCATAAAAAAATGTGCAGTTGGAACAGTTGAATTATCATATTTGCTTGGTGTTTTTATATTCAACAGATTTTGCACCCATTTCACTTCTGAAATAAATTGAAAAATACATGTTTTTAACAGAAAAATGTAATTCTTCCCCATATTTTGACATTATTTTTATTGCGTATTCGTTGTTATTGCATAACTAATAGGTTAGTTTTATTCACTTCTTAATTCTGCACACGACTATCATTGTTAGTAGTA
>JBAMDO010000417.1:0-27946 GCA_037074765.1 Mansonella perstans
AGATTTGAAAATTTTTCCGTAACGAATATTTCACAGCAATTTTTTCCTTCAGCATAAATTTACACATTGATTATTCACTATGAAAGATAAGTTGATTTGGAATAAATAAATAAAGATGAATTGAATTTCTTTTTTGTCAATTTAAAATGAATTAAACTTAAACTGCCATATTTCTCCCCTGCCTTATTTCGAATAAACTATTATCGAGTTTATTTTAAGTGACCTATATGTTAATTAATACCAGCTTTTGCCATCAAACTATCGTAATCCATGAAAAAGAATTTGCTGCGTTGAATGATCAATAAAATGTTTATTCTTTGCTTTTATCAGTTGATAAGTTTGATAAAAATAATGATTTGTAAAGATGAAAGAGGAAGCCATATCTCGCACTGAATTCCATTTTGTATTCTGTGTTGACTTTTCAACTATACAAATTTCTTCCTTTTATTTTTTTATTCCTTTAAATTATTTCAAGATCAAAGAATACTTTTATATGACAGAGAGCAACTGGATTTGCTTTTTGAAAGTTGCAATCGAATAAGTTTCTTCTGCATTGATGATTACCTTTTCACAGTTATAATATATTTTTTATTCTTTTATAAAAACATAAACATTAAGTGTAATTAACAAAATAGTAAGTAAATGGTAAATAAGGAGTCAATTAAGTTAAAATTTAAGAAATTATTGCATTTTAAATTAATTGCATCAACAGATTTATTTTTTAAATAGAAATCATTGAAAATGGAATGATTGAAATAAAATATTGCTGAAAAATTTTTTGTAACATATAAGAATAATTGATATTTATGGATATGAAATCAAGAAGATTAAAAAAATTTATCCCAAACTTTGGAGCTGTAAATTTTGAACATTTAAGAAAACCTCATTTAAACATTTGCTTCGACATTGATACTGGTGTATTTTAAAATTTGAATTATGTAATTGATAAATTTAATTTTTACAGCAAAAAGAAGAACTTTGTTTGACGTTTAGTCCATTACCGTTAGAAGAACATCAAGAAGATTCCGGAATAGAGAATAATTATCGAAGTAGCTCTATCGACGATCATTCGCCAGCTGCTTCCGTTGACTTTTACCCATCAAGTTAGCTTCATTTGTTTTTTTTTTTTTTTTTGAACCATTAAATTAAAAATTTAAATCTTTTTTAAATTTAATTAAAAAGAATAAAAAGAATTTGTATTTCGATCTCAAGTTGTTGTAATGATGTTTAATTGAGTTTTCACATTGAAAAAAAAGAAGAATTTCAATCTCACCAAATTTTTAATGATCTGTTAAATATGTAATCAGGCAATATTGTTATAACACAAGAATTAAATACGAATTTTGACCTAAATCCTGTAAAATTTATGAGATTTTCTTTGGTTGTTTTCTTTTGTTATCAATTAACTTAATTGGTACGAAGGAGGGAGAGTATCACCAATGAATTAAATTTATGTATGCACTAATTTTTGATGGCATATTTTATCAGTGTTGATAACTTTTTGATTTTAAATGCAATTGAATTCGAAAATACTGTAAATTTCATTTTTTTTTTTTTTTTTTTTTTTTTTTTTTTGATATTTCAGTTGAATCAAATCAATTGGATGCCAGAAATTCATTTGCTTCATCATTATCACCATCACCGCCAAATCATCAACAGCACTGTTATCAATATCTTGAATTATCATCTCCATTAATTCTATCTTTTCCGGAAAACAGTTTTAGCCAAGCGGTACTTGATCATAGTGCAACCACTACAGAAGATAGTTCTTTGACTCCTTCGATTAGCAAATTACTTCGTACAGATACAATCACAAAAGCTGATTTCTTGGAACAGGTCAGCAATTTTGATTCAGGAAATCAATATTATTAAAGATATGCAGAGTACCATTTGTATGAATATTAAAATCCGTCGAATAATAAGATCCGTTATTTTGCTTCATTATAATATGTAATCACTATAAATGTTTGAAAAATTAGTAAAAATTGTCGACTGCTTGAATATTTACAAAATGATCAGCAATTTTTTAAACAATAATGCACAGCTGAAATAAAAGAAACCTTTTTTCGAGAATTTTTAAACCGTTAATTTGTCCTTGAAAATTAAATGATTCATAACGATGACAGTAAGTCTTGTAATAAATTTACTGGAATTATTATTTATATAAACTCAATCAGTCATTTCTCCTCCCTTTATTTGGCAATTTTAATAAATGAGGGTTTTTTTCAATGTCATTTCCAAACAGTAAAACCATTTTACTATATACTTTTACTTGTTCATTTATTTTTTTGATAGTATAATGCAGACAAAAAAAAACTGAGCAATTATTGTAGCATTGAGACAAACTTGTACATAATTTCAACAGTCATTAATAAAAAAACTTATGAATTATGGTAGTACTGATGATAAACTTGCCCGTAATTTCAAAAATCATTAATACATCTATGTATACACTGAATTTTTAATTTACATTAGCTTTAAGAATTGATTGTTGCTTAATCGATAATTTAGTGAGAAACAAATCAAATAATTTCATTTCTAAGTAAGTTAATTTCAGTCATAGCAGATGACAAGGTAATGTTTCAAATAACTCTTCATTTTGATTCTCGGTGATATTTCTAAGCTTAAAAATGAAACACTCAATTAAATTAAGAAACTTTTGAAATTTCCAAAAGTTTATGTGGGAACTTGAATACTAAGTCAGAAATAATTTTTTTTTTAGAATCAATCGCGTAGCATAACACCGAAAGCTGATAATTCGCAAGAATATCTTAGTGAACATTCCGATTCAGATAGTGATTTTCCCGCACCACCAGATTATCTTCTTCCGATAACGGCAATACAAGAACAAACAATAACATCACAAAACAATTTATATGCTCGAAGTGAATTTAGCAATATGGTTTGTCTTAATAAATTTACTAGCGGTGGGAACGTACCTATACTAATCTAGATGTTTCTTGCGTTATAATGGAAACGTTTAGATACGTGGTTAAATTTATTCTTTTCTCAAAAAAAAAAATTAATTTTAAGAATTTTTCCAGAAAAGGAGTTCTTCAAGCAATTCTTTATCAACAACAAAGTATGATTCATCATCAACTTTAGCAGGAAAACGTAATATATCAGCAAGTGCAACAGATGCTAGTAATATTTGCTGTTCATTTTTTTAGCAGATATGTTGGAAAAAAAATTTATTATCATAGATAAGTTGAAACTTGCGAAAATTTTCTATTAGTTTTTATCAACTTTTTAAGCAAAACTAGAAAAAGATAAATGGAAATACTAATGTTCCTGATAGGTATAAATCTATTCCGTATATATTTTAATTGTACATATTTTTTTTTAAAATATATTTTAAACGTGTTTACACATAATAGCATATGGTAATTTTAATTGTTCGCTCTTCAAATATATTAATTGTAATGCATTTCAAAATAACTGTTAGTTTTTTTTTTTTCTATCAATTTTCATTTAATACTAAATTGTGTTGTGAACAGTTATCGAATATTACAGCTGTAAAATTTTCAACACATCGACAAACTGATCCTCCGTCTCATATTTATAATAAAGCAATAATGAAAACAAATGGTGATAGTACTCGAAATGGAAGTGATAATACTAATAATACTAATAAATCAAAACAAGTTTGCTTTCCTTTTTTTACATCAATTATTTTTATTCTTTTCATATATCCATAATTCAATATCTTATTGATATAATAACATTCATTGAACTCCAATTTCATTACGGCGTGTTCAACAAATTTGCCCTTTTTACTGATGTAAACTGTCTGTTGTAAATGCCACACAATGAAAAAAGAAATGATTAGAAAATATTGCTGCCCAAACTCTTCTGGTTCATTAATTCCACTCATTTACATTGATACATCCTGAAACGTGTTCCATTGGTGCTTTCTGCAAAATAGTTCACATCTAATCATTCAATACTTCTAATGTTTGCAAGTGAAAATCTCTTTAATTTAAAAATAAATTAAAAAAGCTTCCATGTAATCCTCAACTTTTTAAAATTTTGTATATTTATTTACTGTTTTTCATCAACATTTGTCGTCAATATACTTAATTATCCTGGCATCCATGACAACTTGGCGTATCTTCATTATAGGGGATAACCATTTTCCTCAGCGTCGACATAAATTGATCGACAGTTGTCTTCATCGCTTTATGTCATTTGCAGGCTATGTCACGATTTTTACCGTATACTTCAACAACGCTTTCATCAATGCAAACTAAAGGACATCTCGCAGGAACCATTGATGGATTCTATCCACGTACATCGCCGAAATTTTCACGAAATAATCGTTTAACAAATGAAATTCATGAAGTAAGGAAAACAATTACTGTTTATATACTGTATGTTACAATGATTTTAACAATATACCTATAATTTATGTGACCAAATTAGAAGTTTATATCAATCATTTATTATTTAAATATTGACAACCAATTATGAAGCTACTCATCATTTCCTTGAATTTTCTTGACGTAAGTTATTTTATGTCTTTGTTTAATTATTTCCATCATTTATTACAAATAATTTCAAAAAAGTAAATCGGCAGCTTCAGTTGCTTCATTTACATAATTTGAATCGTAAAATTAAAGCAAGTACAGCTGTTTTTTGAGTTTTTTGTTTTTTTTCATATTGTTTGAATAATTTTTTTATTCTTTATGAATTGAAAATGATGAAAGATTATTAAGCCTTTTTTTAATTTTATTTTTTGCAGGTAACAGTTCCAAAATCACAATTGAAAGCGGTTGACATTCAATTTGAAGACAAACCAGGTGCCGCTTATCAGCCGAGTAACATCGACAGAAGCAATAGAAAAACGGTTTTTAATCTTGGTTTTTAGTTGAAATTTCAAACTTTGAAACGTTTTAAATGCAAATCAGCCTACGAAATATAGTGAAATAATGACGACTTTAAGAAAATCATGATTTACAAATTTGATGGAGTTTAAACTTTTCGAAATTTATCATCATAGAATCTTCAAACTGAAACTTTGACATAATGTTTACAATGATGGCAAATGTTCTGAAGAAGAATTTCTTGTATTAACAGAAATTGGTAAATTCATATGATTATATTAAGTTGATCAATTATAGAATGAAGAAAAAAAATTAAAACTTTAAATTAATCTTTTGCATTTCTTAGGGACCACAAATTGGTGAAATGATTAATGTGAAAATCAATTTGAGTAATGAAAATAGAAATGATGACAGGAAACATTTCGGTTTTACAATTACCGGTGGTAAAGATAAAAATGCACCGGTGAAAATTGATGCCGTCATTGTAGGAACGCCTGCTGATCAAGCTGGATTGCAGGTTTCTTATTTTTTTTTCCTGTAGCTTATTATAACTTTTCAAATATTTGACTGTTCTATCATTAAATGAAGCAATAAAATTCAATTATATTACTTTTATCTTTTGAATGCTTAAAAATTTGTTAGCAATGAAATGTTATGAGGTATATTTTTAAAATACTTTACATGAGTTGAAATGGTATGTCTTTTATTTTGACAAGTAATAAATTATAGAATAATAAATTAAAGGAGTGATTCACTGGACAACAGTATAATAGAAATTCTTTAATAACAGAGAGTATATAAACTGTTTCATTTTTTCAATCATCAAACATAATACTAATTAACTTTTAACTTATTGCTAAAAACAAAATTATTCTTACCAAACATGTTATTTATTCAGCAAAAAAGTTGATAAAATTTAGGTTGGTGATTTATTGCTAAGCATAAATGGTGAATCGGTAATGGATAGATATTATCAGTGTGTGGTAAGAATGTTACATGAAGCAGAACGTATTGGTGATATTGATTTAAGAATTCGACGATCTGATAATGCTATTATTGGTATCAAAAGAATGAATTTATTTGTTTTAAAATAACAAAATTACTTTTATCAAACATGTTATTTAGCAAATAAATAATCTAATTTGCATTAAATATCATTCTTGCATGAATAATTTATTAATTAATGCTATTAATTCATCATTTAGTCGGATGCAAATTTGAAGATTATCAAATTACTAATTAACAGGTAAATGCACTTTCTATGTAAGTAGATTTTTGCCCACAGCATTTAGCAATATTTCGAAACTTCTTTCCTAATGTTAATTTTTTTCCTTTTTTTTAGGTTCACGAATATCATCAGCGGAAAACTCTTTGTCGGATATCGATCAACGATCAACAATTTCTTTTGATCAAAAACGAGCATTATTTGATGATAAATGCACTGTTAAGAATAGTAATAGCTGTAAAGGAATTCAAAAGCAAAAATATTCTTCTCCAACACATAAATGGTCAACCGGAAATATCAATAAACAACCTGAAAATGGTGAATTCTTGAAAATTTACATGTAGATTCTTAGCATTCATCATTGAAAGAATAAAAAATTAGAAATATTAAAGAGCATCGTTTAAACATGAATTAAATTTCAGAAATCGAATTAATAAGAAAAAATAAATTGATTTTTGCTATGATTTATTTCGTCCTTAAAAATGTCCTCATTATATTTATTAGTTTCATCGAAGTATTAAAATCAAATATGAATGTATATTCTTTTTTTTGATTAAAAAGAATACGTTTGTAATAGATAGCTTAAATCTTTGCTCATATTTTCAAGTGTTCAGGAAATCAAGTTCAAATCTTCTGAATCCCTTTTGTTTTTACTTTTAGCTGCTTCTGTTACAGTTGCTGCTGCTACACATAACGTAAAAGATGGGATTATTACGCGGAGCAATTCGGTTTTATCATCAGTTTCAACGCTAGATGACGATGATCCACGAACGGTATATGTGGGCGGAAAATATGCTGTGCGACATTCACGCGAACGTTTTTCCAGTCGTACATCATTGGCTAGTAGTACATCTTGTTCCGCAACCGGTGTAGAAGGTGATCCAGATTATCGCGTCACATCATTACATGACAAGCCAAAACCTGGTAAATTGGCTGATTTTATACCAGAAGTGGAACGCAAGACAAATGCTGGTCATGATCAGGATAATGGCGGTTTCGCCTACAGTTCTAGTTTTTCTAGACGAGGTTTAAATAACTTTTTAATTTCTTTTGAAATATTCTCAAAAATAGGATATTACAAAAAAAATATTCCCAAGATTTTCAAATTTTATCAGTTTTTTTTGCATTTTTTAATAGTTAAAGATTAGCTCATTAATTGAAAGATTGCATTTCCGCCTGCTTTTTGCATCTGATATAACGGTCCATTTGCGTTTTGTATTACGCATTATAAGCAATTCTATTATTATTATTACCATTATTATTATTTATTATTAGTATTAGTAGTTGTTTACTGTCAAACATCATTTTAATTATCAAATATTTTATCTACCAATCCAATCAGCGATTGATTTCAAAGAAAATTTTTAATGATTAAGAAGAATCTGAACAAGTCGACTACTTCTTCTGAGCCAAAGAGTTATATTAGATAACTAATAACAATGGTAATAATAATACTAATGACAATATTATGTAAATTATTACCAATAACAATATTATGTAATTATGAATCAATTTCAACCAAGATGACAAATTTAATTAATATTAAAGCGATAAATAAGAATAATAAGTTCAGAAAGTAACATTGACGGTTTTACGAATTTGTTCACCAGTAAGGATGACAATGAAGTACCACTTGTGCTCCGTAATTATGACATAACTCCAGTTCGAAGTGTTACAACATCACCAATACAACATAAGGTTCATTCATCATTACTAATTAGAGATTAACACCTACTTCATTAAACATAACTTTAGTAAACGTAACTTTATCATCATTTATTTTACTTTACCTAATATAACTTCTATTTGATGAAATTTAAGTAAAAATCGATTAGATGAAAAGCATGAACACCAAATATGCTTTTTGCTTGTCATATATTAATTTAATTCATTATTTAAAAGTTATTACACATATAAAATGGCTGAGTGTTGTTTTAAATTGTTGTATAATGCATTTATTAAAAACTGAAAGATTATAAGAAGTCTTACTGTTATACTTGAAAAGTATAACTTTTATAAAAGAGTCAAATAATAAATGTTATATTTCTCCATTGAGCTTTTTATTGTCAATCCAGCTAAATGGACAATATAAGTGTAACTTGCTTTTATTAAATTTAATTTCATAAAAGAAGCTTATTTTAGATAAGTTATTGGATGAAGAAAGATGATGTAAAAGCGATGTCATTACCGAGAAATATCGGTGGCGAGTATCGACGAAATGGTTATGTAGTACCGTGTAACCTTATGAATTCTGCTAAATCAACCAATCAGGTAGATTGCATGTATAAGATTGTAAAATATATTTAAAAAAGAAAAATCTCTCGTCTAAATGGAATATTTTAATAATTTCTTATTATGAATTTGTAACGGGTATATCATTTAGAAGAGAACACTAATGCCGGAAGATAGTACTAATGGTACTAATGGCAGTGGGCAAGTGAAGACTTCGACGGTATGTTAGAATAAATTAAGAATTATGGTAAGGCACAGTTTTACAATGCCCAACTATCCTGATAAAAAATCTTCCGAAATTTGCCTTAACTCCAGTGATTGTTTTTTTCCTTTTTCGATTTGAGTAAATTTGATTTGCTTATAGTTTTTTGAAGAAACAGAGAATGAATTGCTGCATTTAATATATTATTTATTTTGAGTGTTTTGTAAATATTTGAAATATTCTAAAGTCTTTTCAAATCTCAAATCGTTCCAGATAAAATAATTATTGAAATTTCAGTTAAAACTTAAAAATAATAACAATCCTCATTCATCCAAAATTCTTTTCATTTCAGTTTCATTCCATTTTTCTTTCTATTACCGTCCATAATTAAATTCTAAAAAGTTCATTATTGTGGTGAAATAACATCACATTGTTTTAGAATTATATTAGTTATATTGAATATATATTTTGCCAGTAATTGTAATTACAGAAAATTACTGAACTGCATAACTGAACATATTAAATTTCTTTATAAGTATTCATCAGTTACTTGATTTTCATTTTAAAATTCATTTTTATTCGTTCCCAAATTAAGAGAAATTCATTTTTATTTTAACAGTTAGCTGAATTGTATGCATAGGAAAGCATACCTTATCAGATTAGTAATTCCTGTATATATTCAGGATTCCCGAGATTGGCGTCGAGTTATCGAGCAACAACGATTGCCAAATCCTGGTGATCCAGATAGCTGTAATCGGATTGATGTTGATTCAAAGTTTCAAGTTCGCCTAAACAAGGATGCTGGAACACATCATGGGCTTGTTTCATATCTTCAAAAATTTTAATTCTGAAAATTTTTTTACTATTCAGTTTTAAATTTTACACTGAACTAAAATTTTGTCTCGATTTAGTAGTTTTTAACGCGAAATTTGATAATAATTTAGTTTTTTCCCGATTTTTTAAAATATTTTAATTAGTTAATGATTTAAAATCTACTAGGGCGTTTTAATTTTTTTTCATTTTCAGATTTAAATTATTTTCAGACTTATTCTTAATTATAGTTCACATCATGAAAGCGAAAAGATAACTAAGCGTTTGTCACAATCAGAAGTTGGACGAGTGAAGAAATCCAGCTCAGATATCGAAAATCTTTCCTCTTTTCAATCTAAAAATTCTTCCGGGAACAATCGATCTGCTGTATCAAATTCAAGCAATACTTATACGGTTGAAAATTTTTATTTCATAAAATTGAAAAAATAAAGTGCCAAAATTTTAACTGATATTTAATGGATTTAATAAATCCTAAATATGATTAATATAGTTGGATCATCTGTTTGATCGCACAGAATTTTTATAAGAAATGTTCACTAATTCCTTAATGACAGGCATCTTTTCAAGCTTAATTATACAATGATATATGTTTCAGCCATCTGAAGTTTTCTTTTCTAGCATGCCCATAGTTTGAGCAGTCGAAAAAATAATCATCATTATAGAACTAACAATATTACTTATAGACAATGAAGCAACCATGAACTGTACGAAATTCAATTTTAACCTAAATTAATTTTCTTTGCAAAAATAAAAAAAATGATTTAGTATTAAAAAACTAATTTTAATATCAGAATTGGATTTTTTTATTAATAAGTATTAAAATCATATCATATAAATTGACAATATTAATAAAGTTCATAATTGGTGATGGCAGTTCAAATTATCTGTTACAATTTAGTTAATATTTGTTTATTTCTTTTTTTTCCAGCCCGATGAACTAAGCAATCGTAAAGGAAACAATAAACTTCCATCGAATACAGATGATGAACCACTGTTATCAGTAAGTGGTAAACATCGATGTTCACATTGCAGCATGGAACTTGGCAAGTTTTTATGTTGCTTATTAAATAAACTTTAAATTTCATTTTGCTTTACGCTTTATACTTTAAGATTTAGAACTGCGTTTATTTCTTCATAGAAATGTTTTTTTTTTTTTTTTTTTTTTTTTTCTGTGGAAAATTTTCCATCATTTTATACAAATATTCATTCCTTTTTCTGATTTGTAAAGACTAACTTTAATTTTTCGTACGTTTCATTAACTTAATTTTGATGTCTCATAAATTTATAAAAAAAAAAGTTCCGCACAGTTTATTTCAAATATTGAAAAAATTTATTTTTCTTTTACTTTTTTTTCCTGCATAGAAAGATTTTTTCCATTTACTTTAATTTTTTTTTTTTTTGTTTTTGCAATACTTTTGCATCCATATGTGACCTACGCATCTGATCTATCATTCATCTACACTGGATTTTTTTAAGCTTTGCATGCATTTTTTATTGCTTTACAAAAAAAGAGCGGAAAAAAAATTACAGCTCATAACCCGATATGCTTTACTGTCTATATAAATGTTATTACCAAGTTTGCTAATTTTTATGTCTTTTTTTTTCATGTGCATGATAGGAATTTTAATACTGTTTTTGAAATATAATTTTAAAATAAAGAAGATTATTATTCTTTTAGCAGAGATAATTAAGCTAATTACGGTAGCACCTTTATTTTCACCCATAACAGTTACCAATTATATTGTTGAAAAAATTAATCATGACAACATCCTATTATCGTTGTGTTTGTCTTTATTGTTAACTTATTTAACTTAGTTTAATTAAATTGATCATTAATAACATTACCGTATAAATGCTTGAATTAGTATATCTATCTGGTAGTCATATACTATAAGAAATTTGTAATTAAAATTGTTTTTAACTATTCATCAGTAAGTATATCATAAGTATAATACAATTCCTACCATTTATAGGACATGGTGCTGCAATGATCATCGAATCGTTGAACTTATTTTATCATTTGAGCTGCTTTCGATGTTATATTTGTAAGATAACATTGGGGAATGGAACTCGTGGTACCGATGTTCGGGTCCGTGATTCTAAGCTTCATTGCCAAAGTTGCTATAGCAATGAGGAATCTGGTCTTAAGTTTAGTAAAGTTTAGCAAGTTTAGAATGACACATATTTAATAATTTTTTTAATTTTATATATCTTAATGTAACTGTTACATTTATTATTTTTAGGAATCAGTTGTTCTGAATTAGATTTTGAAATTCGGAGATAAATTTTATGTTAATTACAAATTATTTTTGATAGCGATTTATCGTTCATTATTCTATAATTTTTGCAGTTATATGTTTGTCTAACACAAAGTTCACTTTCTGGCTAATGCAAGGTGAATTTGAAATAAAATAAATCCCTAATTTATTTAATTACTAATATTGTTTGCTCATGAAATATTTGTCCATATATTATTAGCAGTTTTTTTTTAAAGTAGCCGTAATTATACATATTTGATAAATATTAAATTGTTTATGATGCTATTTATCACTACTTTTTTTATAAATTCTGTCTAATTATCAAATAATTTTCAATTCATAATAATGAAATAAAATTAAAATTATGACGCCATTGTGTCGTACAAAAAAATCAGAAAAAAAAGTTGTCTTTATGTTTAAATGTATATTTTTATATCTATGTATAACTTGTATTGTACTTTCTTTAAACTATAAAAAAAAGTATTCCAGATTTAATAGAATTGTGGATTTCTTTTTTTATAGCACATATGTATTTTTGTAATACATAAAATAATTTTTTAATATTTTTGGCAATGTTTGCTTCATTTGAACGGATTCACGTTTATACGTCAATTAGATTTCGTAATTCACGTATGGTGAATTATTTTATTTTATTCGTAATGTTTTGACATAAGATCGGTAAAAGCAACATTAAATAATGATATCATTGATGTAGAAGAATGAACTGGATAAAAAATCAATAATAACAATGATCATGGAGAATTTAAATTTTGAGCTCAAAACATACAACAAAGCTACTAACTTTTACATTACCATTGAATAATCCTGATTTTCCTGATTGATCGATCAATTGATACTTTTTTCTTCAAAACCTGTGACATATCAGAATTGAGACAGAAGTCAATTTTAGGAAATGTTATTGAAACTTAATGCATTGATTTTTGAGCATATGAATTAATTTACAGCAGGCTCACGTTTGCATAAAATACTTTGCACAAAGTCGAAAACTCGTCATCAACCATACTGTAATTTTTTAAAGGACCCTATTGGCGAAAAAAAAATACTTTTTCGAAAAAAAAAGAGTTTTTTATTTTAAAAATTAATTTGAAATTTGGATGGAATTTTCTTGACAAGATTACAAATAAAAAAGTAAGTCCGTATAAAATGTTCCATGCCATATGAACAGCTAAATTTGGTTAAAAAAATTCTTTTTTGTTTTCTCGAAAAAAGTATTTTTCGAAATTATTTCGATTTTGTAGCAGAAATATTAAAGATATCAGGCCAAAAACAAAAAAAAAAAAAAAAAAAAAAAAAAAAAACAATGATATTTATATATTTATCAGGAATCACTGATTAGCAATGTTTCATATCAATCACCGATATGGCTAATAATATATAGATGTCTATTAGACGCGTTCAATAAATAAAGTAGTTATTCCATAAATGAAAATTACCATAAATCACAGTATTTTGTTTAAATCATCCAATAATGGCAAAAAATGCTTGCAAGAAAATTTGAATTTTCAAAGATCAAATATATAGAATTAGTATTGTAAATATGCTTCAAACATAACTTTTCTTCAAAGAAGAAATTGAAATAATCTGCATTGTGATATCGTTTATTCATGTACGGTCGATGAAGATGCCATTGTCGAGATGATTTTATTTTCATCTTTATCAATTTTGAATCGGTTCGTGTATTCAGTTTTGTATGACTTCACAAATATCGTTGGTAATTTTTTCAACATAAACTTCAATTATAATTTTATTTGCTTCTCTAAAGACAACTCAATTCCTATGTAAAATTTCTGCAATTAGATCTTTGTAAAAGCTATAAGATCCGCTGGAATGGCATCGTTTACTATGTTCATATTACAAGCCGCCAGGTGTTTGCATATTGTTGCATCGAATAGTGCAAAAAATTAAACATAAGAAATTAATTATGTTGAGTTTTTTGTTGTTTAATCTGTACGGATGAAGATAAACAATAGCTTCAGTATTATAAATAAGAATGACGGCGAAGGTGGTTGTCAAGTAGCACACCAAGCCAACCGTGTTTTATCTTCTTGGCGCTTTTTGATGTGTAAATGATTGATACAGCTAGATTAGACAATGTGCAAAGCATATAACCACCTGCACTGTATTTTGCAGCTATAACTTTTTTGTCATTCGTGTTCAACAGTACACGTAATGTTTTACAAATTTTTCTGCGTGCTATCAACGTTTAATTAGTATAAAGTTCTTGTCTTATAATGTCTGTTCTATGAAATCCATATTACCTCTTAGAGACAGTTCTGGCACTAATTTTGATGTTTTGAACGTTCTGAGATTTTCAATAAGTTGCTTATATAGTTAGCCTTTCATAGGGAGCAGTGCAGCAAAGGCACTGGTTCACTCCTTTGCTGGAAGAGCTGATTTTTAATGACAAATTCCGAATTTTCTGTTATACGGCTAGTCCCAGAAGGCATCTTGATGTCTAACCCTTTTTCTTTAAATCCTTCGTCAACAATTTTAGATAATTTCATTAACTCAATAATTTTAAAACAGATTTGTTTTGAAACTGGGCTATACTATTAAGCAACATATTCAATTGATCTTAAGAATTTACACGAGCTCTAGAATTCAAATCAGTCGTATAACCCATTATATTTTAACATATCAAATCCCTAAAATAGTTTATAATAAAGCCATTTGATCAACTTTATTAATTTTGTGAACCATAATCTAACATCGATCTCTATTTAGTTTTCCATCTCTACTAAGTTTGTAATAATGAGCATCATCTACATGCTTAAGCATTGATTTTTCAATTGATTTCCACCAAAATCAAGTTCTTTAAATGCTAACTGCTCGACTTACTAATAATAAAAACTGGTATTATACTGCCATAAATATATAGATCTTTTTGCCTTATTGTCTTATAATTAATACTTTGCTAAAAATTGAATGTTAATAAATGGATGAATTAAGAAAGCTAACTATTACAGAAATGCATGATGGATTTAAACGAAAAGGTTTTCGTGCTGCTGAGCTCGTAGGAGCGCACATCAATGCAGTTGAAAGTGAGAAATGAAATGCATTTGTGATGAAAATAGCAATGGAAGTCGCCAAAACTGGTGATGAACATTTTTTTAAACAAAAAAGTGATACGCCGCTTATGGGTATACCAGTTAGTGCTAAAAATTTATTCTGCACAAAGGGAATAAAAGCAACAGTATCAAAAATGCCAAAACTTCATTACGACTTACGAATCTGCACTATCTGACTTACTTTTAAAAATTGAGGCAGCTATGTTCGGCAAGCTCAACATGAATGAATTTGCTACGATCTATGCAAATACAAATAGCTATTTTGGTCCTGTTGGAAATGTGTAGTTCAAAAAAAGTGATGGAGATAAAGTAATATCTGGTGGGTCATTTGGTGGATTCCGCAGCATCGATTTTTACGCGCTGAAGCGTTTGGAAGTAACACCGGTGGATCTTTGCGTTAGCTAATAGCTTAGTTGGAGCAAAGCCAACTTATGAAAAATGTTGATATATTCGCATCTGCAAGTTTCCTGGAACAAATAGGGATCATTACTCGTTCCGTTTCTGATTCAACATTAATGCTGGAAACGATTTGTGTTATGACAGCAAATATTCAACATCGAGTAAAAGGTAGTGCCAAAATTTTCTAATTTTGTAAACAATAATATCAAGGTCAAGCGTAGATTATAGAATGGATGGAATTTTAGAAAAAATTGTCCATCATTAGGAAAAAGTGTCTTTCAATTTGAAGGGACTAAAGTGGTTGATTTTATCTTGCCACACATTAAATATTCAATGCCAGTCTATCATTTAATTTTTTCTGCAGAAGTTTCATCTAATCTTGTTCTTGATGATGCATTGCAGATTCAGAGCTGATGCTGATTCCTCCGAAGAAATGTATTCACAGAAAAGAGCAGAAAGTTTTGGAAAAGAAGCAAAAAGAAGAATCTTAATTGGTGATTGTGCACTTTTTTCAGGTCACTACAATGAATGTTACGAAAAAGCACAATGTATTAGAGCATTAATCAAAAATGATTTTATAAAAGCATTTGGGAAAAGAGATTACATACTTGTTCGTTCTGCTCCAACAGAAGCTTTTGGCTTGAATGAAAAGCAAGATCCTTTAATTATGTGTATCAATGACGTCTTCAGCGTACCAGCAACTTTAGCTGGACTACCTGCTATCTCCGTTTCTTCGGACTTTCCAATAAAGGTTTACCACTTGCTTTACAAATAATTGGAAACTATTTCGATGAAGCAGAATATTGAATGTGATAGAGCAAAATTGTGGTAGAGTAACAGAATTCAATGTGCCCGCTTAGGAAAGCGGCAAAATAAGGCAGACAAAGTAGTATAAAAAGATAACCATATGAGGAAAGGTAAGTTTATAGTAAGTGGTATCGTATGATATCAACTGCCAACAGACATTTTATATACCACTTTACCTGCTATTCTACTTGCTTTAGTGTGGAATTTTCCTCGTTGTTTTCTTATGTAATGGGAAACGGTATAAACCACAATGTGAAAGGCACAGAATGGATAGCGCAGGTGTCGTGTATGGGTCCAAGAGATAAACAAGATACTATAGAAGAAAAAGGCAACTCGTAGCCAAGCAAAATATACCACAGAATTTGCCAAAATCAGAATAACCTATAACTGCTGATCAACTGGTTTTCATTTAGTAATTCAACTTTGGCTACTACATTGCTGTTACAAAAAGATGATGTGAATCAAACAAGTTAAAAAAAGTTACTAACTGCTCCGTAAAAAATCGAAACTGTCTTTCCTTTTTTTTCGTTTGAAATTGAAAAGACCAATGTGAAAAAATGTTGGCACAAGAGCTTTCAAAATATATGGCACAAAAGTAACCATTTGTAAAACAGGACAAAAGTAACTTTCTAAATTTTTTCTAAAATTTTCTAAAAAGTTAGTTTACAAATTTTTCTCGTCGTTCGATTTGATAGAAATTTTTTACTGAATTTCGGTAAATAAATGTTGGAGATAATTTCGAATGAACCATTTTGAATATGAATTAAATAGAGATATCTATTATATTTTCCCATTGACATGCAAAAATATTTAACATCTTTATCTTCTGCTTGTTTGTAATATGTTTGGCGGTAGTTTATGTGTTGATAAAGTTTATGTCATTTTTATTTTCATGCAGCTTATGCTAATGGAACCTTCGATACGTATTTCAATTGCATATTGTTATCGCTGAATTGATTATGTTGGAATCCTTGATCTTATTGTTGTCGTCGCTTGCTATTATTGATTTATTTGTTAAATCAGTGACCTTATTGAACTTTTGCAATCATTTATTTTTGATATTTGCTCGAACAGCAGAATCGGATATATCATTTTATCATTACCTGTTGGCTAATGAATTCATCGGTTATTTCACAACTAGAAAACATAATTTTAATTGCTTGAAAAAACTATTAAATGCAGAAATTTTACTTCAGATTTCCATCGTTAACTTGAAACAGTTAGAGTTTCGATCAACATGTTTTTGATGCGTTAGAAGCAAGAAGTGAAATATTTTAATTATAAAAATATTTTTTAAATATCCATGCAACTTCATGGCCAAAAAGAGCGAATGCATATTTGAAATATACAAATAACACAAAAATTGTCGGAAAAACTGGAAGAATTTAAAATATGTTGTAAATAATCAAACAATTGCACTACATATTTCTGTAACATAAAATTTCATAAGAATATTTTCCAAATAAATTATTCATCACTCAAAATGTTCTTTCTTCTTCTTTAAAAATGTTTTTTTTTAATTTAATGTGTCATTTATTAATTCTTCAGCATGCAAACATATTCTAATATTACACTGCAGTCAAAAAATAGTGTTATATTTTAGTAATCAAATTGTTCTTATCATTAAAACAAAATGCCAAAGAAAAAATAATTAAAAATAAAATAAAAAAATATAATACAATGAGAGCAAGGAAATCAAAAGAGTGGTTATTCCAAGATCAATTTGGCAAAAACTCTAAATCCAATCGCTAATGATAAAAATAAAATCGCGAATTATGCGAAAGTCAAAAATTGGTTTTACCCGATGTTCTAGGAATATCAGTAGAAAGATTATATCACTAATCCAATATTCATTATATTTCAGCACTGTAGTGTATTACTGTCAAATGATTTGATATTGCTCATACGCTCATATTTCTTGCATCGTCAGCAAACTTTCTGAATTCACCAACAGCTATTAAGAAGTCGGGTCGAGATGGCATTAAAAATATGCTGGACAAATTGCGCGAAAATCTTGTCGCATCTCTGCAAAAAATTGCTAAAATAATATGTAAATGAACGATGAAAGAGAACGGAAACACAGCAACAATTCTCAAATCAATTCTCGGATATGGAAACGATAAGGCATTCAGATATTAGGTTAAATATCATTCATTATTCTTATCTTTAGCTTTTCCTCTCTAATGGCCATGATAGCACGTTGAATGCGTGGTGGTCGAATCTGGTTTATTTCATTTATTAAAATATCGGTGGGTAATTTGGCGGATATATCATCCAAATACGATTCGATGTATCTGTCTCAAAGTTGTGATTATCTATTCATAGTTTTCCTACGATGATGTTATGTACTGTGGTAATAACCTAAGTAAGACGAAGCTTCCTTTCAAATATCATCTGAGGTTATGAAAAATATCTCGTCACATAAAGTATGGTTCCATTTTGATTAAAATAGGCAAAATCCAAAAACCAGCCTATACTCACCTGCTCGGCAAAAGAGCGCCAACTAAGATCATCAAATCGGTCACATTCAAATGTTTCACCAAGTAACGGATTGAAAGGTTTTGTCGTACGGGAACCTGTCGTTGGCCACAAAGCACATTTGCTCTTGATTTTTATTGCTTATGATTTTATTGCTTATTCATTTATCAGCTGATGCTTTTCTCTCCAATCTTATAATCTCCTGGAGAATGGCATAAATTTTTCCTATAGCTTATTGTTAAATTTTTGTTTCCCTCCAAGCAACCTCTTAATTTAAAAATTAACATGCGGGCATCGGAATTTTGCTCAATTCCTTGCCAATACAATTGCGCATAATGGACCATAAACTAATTGAAGTTTGGGGTCTCTCAGGTATTTTGGTACGACGTTGTCGTGAATGCTGAGCAGCTGCAGCGCACCGGGGTAACCTCCTTAGATTAGGATTGATAAAAACGTCTCCAATATCAAATTCAATCTATGGAGCCGATTGTTCCAGTAATATCAATAGAAAGATTATATCACTGATCCAACGTTCATTATATTTCAGCATTCAAATGATTTAATATTGCGGGCGCTCATATTTCTTACATCATCGGCAAACTTTTTGAATTCACCAACAGCCACTAAGAAGTCGGGTCGAGAGATGGCATTAAAAATACGCTGGGCAAATTGCGCGAAAATCTTGTCGCATCTCTGCAAAGAATTGCTAAAATAATATGCAAATGTATGATGGATAGAACGATGAAAGAAAACAGAAACACAGCAACAATTCTCAAATCTATTCTGGGACACGGAAACGATCATGCATTCAGATATTAGGCTAAATATCATTTATTATTCTTACCTTTAGCTTTTCCTCTCTAATAGCCGTAATTGCTCGTTGAATATGTGGTGGTCGAATCTGGTTTACTTCATTTATTGAAATATCGGTGGGTAATTTGTCTTGAAGCAGCATCTCTGGTGGTTGCAGAAGAACTACTGTAACATCTCTTAGTTGCATATTCGACCATTCTGATAGATGATAATCAGCGCCATATACTCCATAAATGAATGGAATGTATACTTCTTGTGGCAGATAACGTCCACATTTGATGATATAAGCTAAATTGGATTGTAATTAAAGCAGTCAGATAGTTCAAAATAATAGAAGTCTATTGATGGAATTTCTTTATAATATATGGTGCAATCGTCGATGCTTCAGAATGAAAATTTCATGTTCATATAAACTAATACTTTCAGTTAGTTTAAAGAGAGCAAATATATCTCAAACAATATCAAACAAGAAAGGCGCGTTTATGGGACGGTAAAACGAACCATTTATGATCAAATATTCTATGCGTTGCAATCGATCTAATAATTGAGCTGTGAACATTTGCTTCATAATGGAATCCATCAGAGATAAGTTCTGCAGTGACATTTGTTTTATTTGTTCATTCTGTTCTGTCATTTCGAACTTGCCTTTTTCTATCGTCCTTTTATCTTTCACAATTTTTGGTGCAGGACCACCTGTAATTTATATAATTAATAATGGAATAATTTCAATATAAAAGATTTGTGGACATATGAACTTACCAAATAGATTTCGCCTCCTTTTATTTACAACATGTAGGTAGCCTTCCTCGGTGTTTTCGTGATTCGCATGCTCTCCGTGGAATGACGAAATTCGAAGGCAGCCTTTGGTTGCATCAGTATGCAAGCGAAATCTGGCCGTACAACCTAACGAAAGATACTTCTGGTTTGGTCGTTGGCCGCTACCTAAAAAATGAATGTGATATTTCGTTCTCTAAGACAAGTCTTGAGAGCACCTAATTGTTTATCAGATTTAGCATTTGCTTTATTTATATAGTTCAACAACAAAATTGAATATTTTCACTTTAATTTAATTCTCTGATAGAAAGTGCTGGTATATGGTATATTAAATAATTTTACATTATGCCTTACTAATTCTGTTAAATTTATTCCAAAATATCAAAAAACTAAATAGCGATTGAATTCATTTTCGAAAATATAATTTGCCAGAATCATTGCTGATTTTCGTGAAGTTTTCGCGAAGAATGAAAGAAATAAGTGAAACGTTACCTCTTCTACGTGGAGTCCCGTAATGAGCGCAATGAAAGACTATATATTTATATTTAAAGCGCTCAATCACTTGCCCTTCACCATCTCGAAGAACCTCAGAACTAGCCACTCTATATGGATAACTTCCTACGACCTTATATGCTTCGAATGCTTCTTGGAATTCGTCAAAACTGAAAGAAAGGAAAAATCAAAACAACTATAATTTTAATAATTGCGCTCTTTCCTGGTATTGCAGCAATCTCTTTCTAGATTATATGTTTTATTAAAAGGATACACAGTACCGTTGAAATTCAGCTCCGTCGTGAATATGTGAAGCCTTAAGTCGAAGTTCTTCTTGTTCCGTTGGGGTGAATGTCGAGAATGTTCTATTACCGTATAATTGATTGAGATTTATTAATTTTGATTCCGTGCGTTTTCCTTTAGTGCTTGATGAAGCTGAAATTATAATTTCATAATTTCAAATCAAATTGAAAAAAATAAGAATGAAAAGTTGAAAATCTCCAAAAACGATCCTTCCAGTAACACAGAAAGTTTATCAAGCTCTCACCATTTTCCGCACATTTGATCTCCTCATCATTTCGGTTATGCGATTTTTCCTCATCCATTTCATCAGCGGATAATTGCCCACTTTGGTCGTTGTTATGTTCTAAAAGTATTTGCTCTTTTAAAGACTGTGCCTCTTTCCGAAAATATTTATATTCTTTTGAAAAGCGTTTCTAAAAAGTATCGACTGCTTACGGATTATATGCCTAATAAATTTAGGCTTTCGCTTATTTCGACTTGATTTGTTTTCAATTATCATTATATTATATTCTTCATTCACTGAAAGTATGTCAATTTTTAGTGTTAAACGATAAATAATTCCATAATTCAACCGATACTTTGCGATTTCGTGATATTACAGACTTTTTTTCATTTTCAATGGATTGTACCAAATTTTTTTACCATACTGTAGCTGAGCATATTTAATTAATCAGGTGCCTTCGTTATTATGACCGGTTTTTCGGAATAAATTTCGATGGTAACATTTGCTGAAAAATCGCTCTTTTATGGATATTTTTGTACCTACCGAAAGTTCTCATTCCAGTTTCAGTTTGTTTCATCAATCCTCTCTTTGCAGCAGCTTCTACTGCACTTCTATCACTGTTCTCCGTTTTTCCAACTTGCTCAATTATTTGCAGTTCTGCAGCTGAAGTAGTCGACTCAGCTTGCATTGATAAATTGCACAGATTATGGTTTGTAATCATTATATTCTGCAAATTCATGGACATTACTATGCTTGTAAATATTGTTCCACTTCAACAGTACTCTGATACTTATTGATACACTTACATTGAGATCAGCTCTTTGAAATTCTTCCACATACTGTGAAGTTGTGGCAGGAGCTTCAATTGTATCTCTTGATAACGCCATTTTAGACTAAAATGAAAAGGTAATAAAAAATGGCCAATTATTTAAATAAATTAATTATCAAAATAAAGAAAAAATAAAGAATGGATTTAAATATTATTCTGTTATTAGATTAAATT
This sequence comes from Mansonella perstans, assembly GCA_037074765.1. Classification (NCBI taxonomy): domain Eukaryota; kingdom Metazoa; phylum Nematoda; class Chromadorea; order Rhabditida; family Onchocercidae; genus Mansonella; species Mansonella perstans. The sequence goes on from JBAMDO010000417.1 coordinate 21,953, forward strand.
TTGAAATTTGTTTGGAAAATTCATTTCTGGATGGATTTAAAGCAATTCTTTATCAGTATTCAAATAAACAGTTTAGTTATTTCTAAGCAAAGTATGAACAATTATCATTCAAACAAAAACACAGAAGTTAACTTCAATGAAATTTATGAAAGGGATTTGAGCAATTTAGATATACATTAAAGTTTAATTCATTTTGTTAATTATTTACTGAAATTCAAAACAAAGCAATCGTAATTGAATTGAAAATTTATTTGAATTATTTACTTTAATTTTAGAATTTCACGCAAACACGCAAACACTCGAAGAAAGCCAAAATCAAATTGAAAATGAAGAGTGAGGAAAAGGGATGCCATCAAGTAAAAAAAAGAAAGTAGTAATGAAAGGCCAGAGGTTGAGGTCAGCAAAAAGAATATAGCAGGAGGTCAGCTTGCTGCACAGTAGGAGTGGTCAACGACTGCTCGTTGACATCTCTGACAGCGAAATCTTTTTTGTAATCGCGAGAGAAGCAGAAGAGAGTGGACAGCAGTTTTAAGAGGGACCTTCCTACTATCCATCTCTCCAGCATTCTTAGTCCCTTCTCTTACTTCATCATAACAAAAATAAGCTTTCTGAAGAACATAGTACATTTATTACAACAAAGAATTGCACTTCCCGTTGTTTTTTCCGCACTTTTATCTGTCCATCTTTCCTTGACCACTACTTTGGCATTTTCTCACTTACCGCCTGTCTCATTCATACAATTCAATATGCAAAATATTTCATTTGAAAATTTTACAAAATTCAAGAAAGTAAAATTTTAGCGAAAAAATTCAAAGTGCAAAAAAGTGCAAAAGATTCGTCAAAAGGAAGAGAGAGACAGAAAGAGAGAGATGTTGAAAGATCAAAAAGAAGAGGGAATTTGTAGGGTCAGCCTACGGCTGAATGTGTAGGGGTGGACATTGGTCAATGGCGGGTTGAACATAGAGCCTCCATTCATAATTGATCCTTGGTAGCGATGGTCGTATTTTTTGCACAAAGCGAGGGAAGAGAGAGAAGGCGGGTTAAGAGGGGCTGTGCACACATTCAATTTCCAATTTCCAATAAACTAAAATAGTTTGAAGGGTTCAATTTTTACTTGAAAAATTTGCAAAATTCGAAAAGAAAAGTCGCTAAAAAGTCGATCAGCTAATAGTGAACTGATAGAACAATCAACTGAACGACTGAATAAGAAAAGATTAAAAAGATTGAATTTGGTAGTTTTTCTGCAGATTGCGTTATAGTAGGTTGCAAACACATGCAATTTACCTCGTTTGTAATTTAATGGAATCACTTGTAACAATTTATGATTCTTCTGGTTTTGTTCCAAAAACTTCTCAAAAATGACACTATTATTAATACTTTAAAATTATGCTTGTCCTATCAAAATTTATGAGTATGACATTTAACTTAAATAGCTAAAGATTTAGCAATAGATTAAATAGTCAAAGATTTCTCGGGTTAAATAATCGCAAGAAGAGTATTTTCTGCAGATAACATAACGGAAGCAGAATTGTTCCGCCACTTCTGGAGCATTTTGTTACTTCTGACATTTATTTTCCGTTCCCGATGTGTTCATATCATGTTGTTTCGTTTGAAATAGCACAGCAATATAACCCTTTTTCATTTGTTGATATCTACAGCATATGCTGAGGAGAACGACTAGACTTGAGTTGTTTTTTCTTTTTTCATAATGAACTCTCTTATTTACTTATTCTTTAACGCTCCGAAATATCCTATTTCATCGGATTGCAATCAGTTTGAATAAAAGCATTTGGAATTTGGGAAAGACAAAATTTTTGGGAGCAAATTTAAAATATTAGTGTGAAAGATGGAGAATTACAGTATGTAAAAAAATGGAGAATTACAGTATGCATTTAGAGGAAATAGAAGTATTTTACATACCACATTGGTAGTGGTCAGAAATGCACAATAATTAGTGACGCAAACTGATCAGTGACCCTAAAGTAGAGATCCTCATTCCATAATCAATATTCCTCACAGCAACGATTATCTTTGTAGATGAGCCAAAGAGAGTGGAAACATACTACATACTACCTACATACTACTATTTTGTTGTCAAAGTAGAAAGGATAGCTTCAGGATTCTTTACATTCGGAAAATCGATCAAGTAACTCTTAATTATCATCAGATGAAATTTGGTCGATGAAGTGAAGTAAGCAAGAAATGAAAGAATTAAAAAGTTTAGGAATTCAATTAGTGAAAGGATCACGAGGATCTTCTGCATTTTCGTAATTGAACTGAAAATTTATTTGAATTATTTGCTTTAATTTTAGAATTTCGTCAAACGCAGCACGCAAACACTCGAAGAAAGCCAAATTTTTGAAATCAAATGGAAAATGAGAAGTGAGGAAAAGAAATGGCAACACGTAAAAAATAGTGAGTAATAATGAAGGATAGAGATTGAGGCCAGGAATGAGGTCAGTTGGATTTAGTAATAGGAGTGGTCAACGATTGCTTGTTGATATATTTGACAATGATAGTCTTTTTTGTAATAGTGAGAAAAGCAGAGGAGCAAAGAAGCGAAGAAGTAAGAAGTACATCAAAATATTTTTTTAAGAAATTAGAAAGAAAGTTAGCAAAAAGATAAAAGGGTCAGTTCAATAATTACCTCTTAAATAAGGTCTGTGTTTGCCAATTATTTTAATCTTCTGTCTTTTTAACATCATTCACACATTTCCTCATTCCACTTATTACTTTATCGCTCTCTTCAACAGAATTCAAATATGAACAGTGTATGATAGAAAATAATATATAACTTTTGACCTAAGCACAATTTGTCTTATTGCTGTTGATCATTCGTTTTAAATAGATGTTTGTACTACTTTTTTATTAAAGGGTTGGCTTTAAATTTGAACTGTTTTTAAAGCTTTCTGTATATTTCGATGAATAGTTTAAAAAAAAAAAATTAGCACATTTATCCCGTAAGTCAAATAAATATAGCAATTAATTACGCAATGTATTAATCCCTGGAAGATTTTTTAACCGTTTCCTTCAAGTTTTATTGATTCAGAATTATTGAAATTAACGAGCAAAATTTTCTATTAATTAATACTAATTGATTTTTAGCAATAAAATAAAATTAGTTTACAAATTCTTAGTATGTTTTTTTGATATGTTATTACTTGCAAATTTAAAATAATCTCTAAAAAAATAAGGCTATAAAAATGCAGTAATATACTATGCCGAGATATATATTTATATCGTAATCATTGAATAATGCCACTCTTGCTGGACTACTCGATTTCATGGCTGATTATTCCATCTTTAATCAATCAGACAAATTTGAACTGTTAGATTTAATTAATTTGACGTATTCCTGAGTTTAGTTTTATTTACGAGTTTTACCTCTTCACATTTCATTGATAATCTTCTTTTCACAAGGCAATAACTGTGGTGAATAAAGGAAAACTTTTCAACAATAAAATCCAGAGTGATGAACAAAAGATGTAACTTCTCGTCGATTAGAACTAATTTCAAGTTTTTAAAATAATCATTCAAGCAATTTTGTTTTCAGTATGATAGAAATTCTCATGCTAGATAAAAATGTATGAAAAATGAAATAGGCTTAGAGTTTGTTGAAAGTTATTATCCGTCGAAAATTGCTCAATGTTCATCACAAAAAATAATTTGAAGACTTTAAGAATGTCGAAATCGTTTCGAAACGTAGCAACAAAACCGAGAAATAGCCAAATTAAAATACACCTTTTACACCTGAATGACCAATGTTAACATATTTTTCAATGTTATAAATCCATCTCATTCACGTCTGCCTCAAAAACAAAAACAAGAATTTATTATTTCAACAAGCAGTATCAATGTAAATTAGCAATACAATACAAAGTGATACGATATGCAACAGCTAATTGGAAGCCAGAATTTCTAGTTAAATCCGTTATTATTTATGTGAAGATGATGTTCCTGCAAGAATGTATGCAGTCAGAAGTGCAGCAAATTACTTAAAAAATGAAAACTGTGAGAACTAAGTCCGCAAAACTTTTTCTTTAATTATGCCTCACTTTTCGCATTCACTTCTCAATAAATTATAATTCAAAAGGATAGGAAGATTCTGTAAGCTAATCTTTGCTTAAGATTATATATTTTTCTCCGAAAAAGAAAAACCATAGCTGACCCAAACAATTTTCCGATCAAAGTTGAAATTTATCCTACTTTGGAGGATCCTCATTACCGGAGAAAATGTAGGAAAATAACTAGTTATTTAATTTATGCCAAATCATTTAAAACTTGGTTCGATAAAAATCCAAGGTTTGACCGAATATTTTCACAGCGGAAAATGCAGTGTAATGCTTAATTCCGATATTCTACATTTGATCAGCCGCTTTTATAAGTATAGAAAGTATATATGAATGATAATTTACTCATTAAAATAATTTACGATCTGTTTTTAATTGTTTAAACTTTTAATCTTTTTTGAAGAAAAAATTTTGAATAGAGTAGCGTCTACAGTACTTATAAACCAATTAAAATTAAAATGCTGATTTTAATAACCTTTTTTGCGCATCATAAATTTTTTTCCCAATCCATTGTTTTCTTTTGTAGTTTTTTAATTTTTTTCAGAATGGTTATGAATTTTTTGCTGCTTGTCATTTGATTGAGGTTTCTTCGGCTTCAAATTACTGTAACGAATTTAACAATAGCGGCGCCGATTGTTAAACAGTGGCTGAGAAATTGCGATGTCCATTCGTTACATCAACATCAAACAAATATCGCTTAAAAGTACGATCAAATAAACAAGATAAAATTGATATTGATGATGCGACAAATGAAAAACATGATGATAAATTATGATTTTTCTTTTCAATCCTTCTTTCTTGTAGTAATTTTATAAATTTCCTTGTCAGTTTTTTGATTGTATCACTATTATCAACACTTGTCATTACTGTTGTTATTATCACTATTGTCATTGTTATTATTGTTATTATTATTATTATTATTATTATTATTATTATTATTATTATTATTATTATTATTATTGTTATTATTAGTATTATTTTTGATATTAGTATTTTTATCAATCTATTTATTTTGAATTCTAAATCCAAACAATTTATAGAGTTGTAATTGAAAATTTCAGTAGCATGATATACCAAAACACGAAACAGAGAAACAAATGTTTCAAATAATTCAATGACTTTAAATAAGAGTGGATTTCTTTTTCTTTTCAAGAAAAAGCATGTCACAATGACGTTGATGGTTTGAATCTGGCCAAGAACATGTTATTATCAGCACCAAGCAAGACAGTACCATCGTCAAGTTCTATTGCCTGTGATAAAAATAAATTGCATTTTATATCATGTTTTTTTTGCCACAAAAATCATTGATAAATCATTAGTTATGCGAAATGGAATGGGAAATACAAAAATTTTGAATGCAATAAATGATTATAATTAATGAGTAAATTAACCAAGTAGTGAAAAATTTGCTACCTGAGAAATTGAACTTATAATTAAACCACTAGGATCATGGAAAGTTCGCGTTATGGTACCGTTAATTGGGTCGATAAGCAATAACAAACCATATTTGGGTAAGAAATAATCAAGAATTGACATAAGCGTATGACTTGTTAATATACAAGTGATTCCATTGAAATTACAAACGAGGTAAATTGCATGTGTTTGCAACCTACTATAACGCAATCTGCAGAAAAACTACCAAATTCAATCTTTTTAATCTTTTCTTATTCAGTCGTTCAGATTGTTCTATCAGTTCACTATTAGCTGATCGACTTTTTAGCGACTTTTCTTTTCGAATTTTGCAAATTTTTCAAGTAAAATTGAACACTTCAAACTATTTTAGTTTATTGGAAATTGGAAATTGAATGTGTGCACAGTCCCTCTTAACCCGCCTTCTCTCTCTTCCCTCGCTTTGTGCAAAAATACGACCATCGCTACCAAGGATCAATTGTGAATGGAGGCTCTATGTTCAACCCGCCATTGA
>JBAMDO010000418.1:0-22728 GCA_037074765.1 Mansonella perstans
GTTGTTGAAAAATAAATGTCACAGTAGATGGGAGCTGCTGGAAAAAAAAAAATCAAAATATTTTGCAGTGCAAACAATATTAAGTTAATCAAACAGATGATTCATTACAGGATAATAACAACACAATTATTTGTCAACGTCAACCAAAAACACGGTGACAAAATGTTGCAAGACAATATTTGGTCCAAGTAATAATAAAGGGAATTGCAAATGCCACAGACAGAGCCATATATGGTGGAGCCATGTACAAGAAAATGATAAATGAATAACACCATGGGCAAGTTATAATTTTCTCAGCGTTCAAAATGATCATATAACTATCTATAATCTGTTGAAAGAATGTGTCACTCTTATTGGGCTCTTACTGATTTGTAGCCGGCACTTCAGAACGCTGAAACTCACAGCACGAGAACTTTTGTGATCGTTTTGAACCATTATAAAGATCTCAATAATAAATATATTTTATCAGTTTCGGCTCATCCAAATCAATCCTTTCATTTTCCGGCTCATCCAGATCAATATTTTGCAATATTATTGGGAAAACTTTTTTTGTAAGAAAAAAAATTTGCGGGATAAGATAGCTATTAGAAAGCACATTTTCGGAGATGCAAATTCTTTCTGCAATCTTTATTTTTATCGACACATTGATTCCAGACTGTGAACAGTGCAGCAAGTTCAATTATGCAGGGGAAAAGGATTGATCTAGATGAGCCGAAAAATGAAAGCAATGATCTGAACGAGCTGGAAATGAAAGGATTCTGGATGAGCCGAAATGATAAAATATATTTATCATTGAGATCCTATAATGTTCAAAACGGTCACAAATGCTGTAAGTGCGCTGCCATTCCAGCGTTCCGAACTGCTCGATACAGACCAGTAAGAGACCCAATAAGAATGGCACATTCTTTCTACAGATTAGATAGTTAGTTATATAATCATTTTCAACGCTGTTAAAATTATAACTTGCTAATGGTGTCATTCATTTATCATTTTCTTGTACATGGTTTCACCGTATATGGCTCTGCCTGTGGCATTTGCAATTCCCTTTAGAATCGTTCTGGAAGATCCCGTAAACATGCCAGATGGAATGCTTTTCGGGTTTTCTCAGCCAACAATGCCTGCGTGTCAAGAGCCAAAATCATGATATCCTCAGTCAAAATTTTTAACCGATGCAAGCACTAGATGAAATTAATAATTTTATTGTTGCTTTGCTAGAGATTAAAATTTACAACGCAAGTTCACAGACCGTTACCTTTGGTTTTTTAATGTTGCTCGTCTCGATTGGCACTATCGGTACTTCTCATTGTTTGGCAGAGAGGCCCACTTTTTCTAGATGGCCATTTTTTGGTCTCATCGTCACTTACTGATAAAGGAAGCCAACTCTGTCTCTTCTTCATTGCATTCCAGCCCTTGAGTGCCATTTCCTCTTCCATTTCCTTTTCTTGGGCATTCGAACTCCTTCAATCTTCTCATTGTTTACTCCAAGCGATTCATGAGCAAGATTCAAACTGAAAAGGCAAAAATTTAGAAATGAGTAATTGATGAAGCCAATCTAACAACCTAAATAAAGTTTGCTTTAAACTTCAAAACATCATAGCTACAATAATTTGGAGGAAAAGAATAATAAATTGAAAAAGTGAATATTTGAAACAATTGCAAAACAATCAACTGATTTTTTCTATATCGTTTATTTTTTCTTTTTGCTTTTACAATTCCCCTTTTTCATCCTCCTTCTTGTTTTTTTTTGTTTCGTTATTTTATTATATATTCTGCGCTTTTCTCTTTTCAGAAATTACTTAAACAAAATAAAACGAGCAACCACATAAAAAGAAAAAAAAGCTAGTAGCTAAAAAAAATCGCAACGGAACAAACATTCTAATGAGACTTATCCAAAAAATTTTTTTAAAAGTCAATTCACGCCAAATCTTTGTTTGCTAAAAATGATCAAATAGTTCTCATTTCAATTGAAAAATTCTATCACTTTACAACAAACAAAAACAGAAAATTTTCAAAGCTTTCGTTATGGTTTAAAAAATTAGTAACCACAAATTTAAAAAAAAAGACCCAAATTAACAAACAATCCCTTGTCGAAAAAAAAAAACAATTAGCAACGAAAATTACTAAAACAATGAAAAAATTTAGCAAGAAAAAACATAAGAACTAGGCTAATCAGTCAGTAATAGATTAAAATACCTGCGTGAAGTAACAAACTTTGATGCCCGAGTGGAACAAAGATCGATTGAAGGGAAATGGCTCTTCACTTGAACGCATGCAATATATTTTCAATGATGTGGATTAGGCAGAATTTCCATTATCACACTACATCTGGAAAAGAAAAAAAGGTATTATGCAGAAGAACTGTTTTTCTTTTCAGATAATCAATATTTTGCAAAAAAAATCTCTTGCCGTTATTTTTAGCGCTAATTTCAGAATTTAAACTCATTGCTTTACGAATGGATTCTGTTAGCGTGAATTCGCCATATCGCATTCCGAAAACTTTTATATTTATTCAAATCAAGCATATAAAATTATTCAAAATACTAATGAAATTTATTTAAATTTACCAACTGTAGTCGACTTGCCCGAATTACCGTATGCAAGTCTTTTCGTCTTTCTGACCCTATAAACAGCTGTTAATATTGCTCCAATATGCCTTTCACTGCTGGCTCATGGAATGGTTGTGGTTCACTGATATTGCCTCGAGTCATTTCTGTTCCATAGCCTGAAATCTATTTATTATCGAATGTGATTCGTCAAGCTTAATGCAAGCTGATAAATTTACAAAAGCTATTTTTTTTTCAAATGATAAATGAGACTTACCGTACTATTTCATGAATTTTTTCCAATTCTCTGCGTTCTGCGCTCGGGCACTCTTAACGTCGTCGTATCAAAACATCCTCCATTCAGGAAAAGCTCATACAACAATCGTCGTCGCTTCGCCATCTCCTTTTGCTCTTCCTGCATTTGCTGCAGCAGCTCAGCATATTGTTCTTGCTGGGAGAGTTGGAGCAAGAACTGCTTCTCATTCGTACGCTACCGTTCCATTATGCGATCATACTTCAGGAGCTCGCGGAACAAATCCAATTACTCCCGCATTTGAGGAGCATACTTCAAAACAGTCAACTTTGGTAAGTCCGACCTTACTCCGCTTTAAAATAAGCTTTATCTCTTTTCAACCTCGTCCTCAAATCAATAATCTAAGAAAAGGCACAATTATTGCATCCGAAAATGAGTTCAATACATAATACCATATGTAAAATAGAAATTAAAACTAAACATATCATACACAATACATTTTGCAAATAATCCTCCAATAGATGAAAGTAAAGCAGTTCTGAGATGTTTTTACCAAAGTTGACAGTTTTAAACTTTCAAGAATAGCAGTTGAAAAATCATACAAAATACGACAAATTTAAACCGAAACGAATGATACGTAATAATTTGCTGTACCTAATGTTAGAATTAAGCATTTGATAGATTAAAAAAACGATAATTAAGTAGTGTAATGTTGACAATATAGAAAACTAAAAAAGGTTTCATCCATATCAATGGGATTTATTTCTCATGTTCCTATGTGCAATTCCTTCCTTAAATAATACGATCAGATGGCAAGACTTAATAGGCTATTTGTGCTAACCGTAAGATCATTTCATGTGAAACGTATATAAAAATTAGCCAAGGAAAAACGAATCGAATAAACTAATGCAACAATATATGATTTTGAATTTGGCAATTATTTAATTGCTAACAGTTTTAAAGCTAAATCTAATTTAAATTCAGTGAAAGAATAGCTTTCAATTCATCACATTGACTAATTAAATAATAAATGAAGATTAGAGCATTTTTGAAAGAATTAATAAATGACTGATGAGTTTAGAATGAAAAGGTATTTATTATTTGTATGATAAGCTTATTCGTGATAAAGTTATGATTAATAATGATCAGCGAGCGATTCGAGATAGGACCTTGGATTTGCAGTTGTAGAAGCTTTGAAGTAATCTATCGGGAATGATATCATTCATTCATGCGCATTGAAGTTCCGATTCAAAGAAAGGGATTTAGTTAAATCGTTTCTTCTTTTCTTCTAACCTATTAGTATCATCCAGCCAATTTACTGTTACACGATTTATTTCTTTTAGATTGCTTGCGAAACTTTCGCATAATTGTCCTTGTGTTTCAAATGTTTTCAATTGCTTTCTAGATTTTCAATTCACTTCTTCTTTACTATCAAAGAACATTGTAGACATGTCAAATGATGTAACGGCTGCTGAATTATTTCATTTCAGGTCTGACTTGTTATTTTCTATCGCTTTTCTTTTAACTTTTAATTTTCAATTAGATCGCAGAGCTAGTTGATGGCGAAATGATCCGAAAAAAATCCAAAGTGAAATTTATTCAAGCGAATTAATTTAATGAACAAAACGTTCAATATTGATTGCCTTCTTGAAAAAATTAAAAGTAATCATATTCGATTTATCTCTACCAACTCTAGGACGATATTTAAATTCACACAGTGTGGGATATACATTGAGGAATCTTCCTCTTCCCCTTCGTTGCTTTTTTTTTCCATTTCTGTCTGTATCGTCTTTAAAAATTTCCACCAACTGATCCATTGTTATACAAATGCTAAAATAGTATGAAAGTTTCACCATATTAAAGCTCCTCATACTAGCACCAACTGCAGGACTGGAAAAAGTGTCGCTTCCGACAATTAAGAGATTTCTCTTCAGTAAGTTGTAAAATAGCATGACGCCTTTTTTTTTTGTGATTTCTTCTGCTTGTTGGTGTCACAATTCCTTCATATCCACTACAATACTATTTTAGAAGAGAGGTTTCGTTACTATAGTAATGCCTATTGGCTTAATGGTGTAATTCCAACTTAATCTCGGTATTGAAATTCGCAGATTACAGCTTGCGAACGGCAGAAGGGAGAAGTCAAAAGAGCAAGCACTAAAATTTTAGTGGCCGATGCGTCTAATATTGAAGCTAGCACGAGTAAAATTCATCAAGTAATACAGTTATCAATAGAGATTGCAGATCTAGTCTTGATTTGATGATTTTTCTGATAAGAATTTAGAAACTTATTGAAAAAAATTAATGTTTGTTCTTGCAGTGAATGATAACATGCGAGGAAAAGCAGCAAGATCAGCTAACTTTTGCGAGGATGACACCGATTTGCATTGATTCCAAAAGTAAAATTTCATTCGTTAAAGAAATTTCTTAGTTTTAAAATCCAATGTTAAAGTAAAAAATTCCAACTTTGAAAATTTCAATTTCACTTATTAATTTGGAATATTACTTTCGAATTCATTCTATATGCAAATTTTCGACAATGTTTATAGGTTTGCTGAGTAATGATCAGCGACAGAACGCGAATATGTTGCGCCTAGAAGCGGCTGCTGCTGCGGCAGATGGGGGAACGATAAGCAACCTATTAGGTTCATTCTTTTTTCTTTTGAAAATTTATGTAGTTTTTTTCATTTCGAAAACTTTTATTGAGAGTCTACGATAAAGCGCAAAATTAAAAGTGTTCTTACAAATCACTTTATTCCTTGTTGAAAGATTATCTAAATTTCAAAAATAAAATTAAATTAAAGAGTTCACATCGACAAATGGCGATGATGCAACCGCAGTTGGCATTATGAACAACTGTAAACCTGGAGTTCTATCAACGTCTGCTACAGCGGAGGTAGTTGCTATCAGTGCTCCAAATATCTTTTTTATTGATAATAAGGACGGAAAAAACAAAAACACGATCAGTATTTAGGGAATCATTCTTCATTTAATGATATAGCCGCATTTACTGGCGAAAATATTGTTAACTTTGATCATTTTCCATTATTTGTTGTGAATAATTATTCATGCTCGGTTTTCCTCTAAAGCTGTTTTCTCTTGTTGTAAGTGCATTTTTTCATTTTGAAAAGCAGTGAGAAATCTCAAGATATTCTTCTTCGTTATTGACTTTTATCATATGGCATAGAATATTTAGGGACCGAATATCAAAAAATAAGTCATAATCATAATCTTTAATTATTTAAATTCATTGCAGTTGGGTGATGTAAAGCATCAACTGAGTAAAGCAGGAAGATACAAAATCGGTGACGTAAAATTAAACGTAAAAAGACGAGCAAATGAAGAGGTTCCTCTTTTCATACTATTAGGAATATGTCGTGCAGGTTTTTTTATTTTATAACATGTTTTTTGCAATTTGTTAGGAAACATTTTGCATTATTGTAGGAAAATTTTTTTTGTGAGAGAAAAATTTGAGATTATAAGTTGGTAGATTCTTGTAGAAGCAAATTCTTTTAACAATCTTCATTTTTATCGATACACTGATTCCAGACTCTCAGCATTGCAGCACGTGCAATTACTAAAGAGGAAAGGATTGATCTGGATGAGCTGGAAATTTTTGCTCAAACATTCAAAAAACAGCGCATCAAATTTGGTAAGATAATATCAGTTTGATGGATTGTCAACAAGTTTTTTAGAAGTTGGAAAATTCAGCATATTAATTTGAAGAAATCAGAAATCTTGGATTTGGTTTTTATAGGTTTCACGCAAGGTGATGTTGGTCTTGCCCTTGGACACCGTTATGGTACTGACTTTTCGCAAACAACTATATCACGCTTCGAAACTCTAAATTTATCCTTTAAAAATATGTTCAAGTTACGGCCATTACTCAGAGAGTGGTTGGAGGAAGCAGAAGCAGCATTGGCCAACGGAGCAACAATCAATGACCTTTTGGAACCACCCTTTAAAAAGTCTCCATCACAAGTTCGTTTATTGGTTTATTCTTCTTGATACAGCATATATGCTTGCTGATAAAATTCTCAAGTACTAAGGCATGTTTTTTACAGCGTGTTTAATTTATATATGCTTGTTTAAAAAAAATAATTATCTTGAATATCACATATGCTTCAACAGTTTTTCATGCTCGGAGAGTTAACAATTCATAGTTGAATATCTTAAGCATCAAAATTTAAGTGACTTCCGAGAATTCTAACTTCTAAAATGTTTTTTAATCAGTAATTAGTCTGAAAGACCTATTCTATGACAGTTTTATGAATGAATATTGAACATGGTGCTGCTAATTGGTATAATTGACTGAACAGGCATAATTCGCCTTAAAGACGACACATGAATTTGAGTATATGATTTATGGCTTTCAACAATAATTCTTGAGATGTACTTTAGTCATTGAGAATTAAATGAATATTTATATGTATAATATGCCAGATTTCAAAAAATTACTAAATAAGGAATTTCAGAGTAATTTAATTGAAATGCCTTGTTTCTTGTTTCAGTCATAATTTTTCAGCAAGTCTAAGAATTTGTTTATTTGCATTAGGGAAGCAATGAGATGTTAAGATTATAATGAAAATCCCTCATCTCAATAAGAATCCATAAATTGTTTTGAAGAGGTGTATGGGTAGGTCTGAGGTTAATAGAGTTTTTTTTTCAGTATCCGACATCGGTGACATATTTGCCACTGAATAATAACAAACCGAGCTCTGTATTAAGCGTCACTGCAAACAGTAGCAATAAAATGTCAAGCGATGAATCGCCGTCATCAAATGGATCTGTTTTGTGCATTTCGGGAACTGATGGTGGTGGGGTGTTCCACTAAAAAAACGTCGCAAGCGAACCAACTTGGATGTAGCACAGCGCTCTGCACTGGATGCTTGCTTTGACATAAACCCACGTCCGGACCATGATAGGATCGCAGAAATCGCGAAATTGATAGGGCTAGATCGAGATGTAAGTTATTATTATTATTAATTGTTGCTTTCAGAATTATATTCAATTATTTCAATCATTTTTTTTCAAATTATAAAAAATTCATTTCATAGTTGAAAATGATCCTCTTGTGAATAACAATCGTTTGAAATGATTATGTTTCATTAAACAACGATAATTCCTTTAACATTTTGATAATCGCAATTTTCCACATTATGATTATCAAAGTGCCGTATATAGTTCATACTATTTTTGCTTCAATGTCCTATAAGACTTCCATTTTCACTAATTGTTTCATTTATTCCAGGTAGTTCGTGTATGGTTCTGTAATCGGCGCCAGAAACTTCGTAAAGAATGTGAACCTTTGTAAAAAAAATTCATTATTGTTATTATTCGGCTCATCCTCTCTATTTTGTCGTCACGATTCGCTTTTTTGTCTTTATTGTCTCAGAAGCCTTTCTAGATACAGAGTAATCCTTTCATTTTTTTTCTGTTTCTTTTTTTTACTTTTTATTCAGGTAAAAAGAAATAAATCAAATTCAGGATTTATTGCGCTTTGTCGTCTTGCAGCTCATTTTTTCATTTTTTTTTGTTGGAAATGGAAAATGAAAGCTCACGCAGTATTTTATTTTATCATTTAACGCATTTTTTACAAAATGAATTTTTGTTTTCTTTTTTGAGTGTTTAGTTCTACTCCTGTGTGTGTCCTCTTCATTATTTGTGATGCCAAATATATGCATAGCTTTTTCTCCAGTTTTTCTGAGAGCTGCCGATCCCCGAGGTTAAGCTAACTTTTGCTTTGCATCCAGTTAAGTTCTGTTCCGTTAATGGCTTTGCTGACTATTAAAAACAGTTCACTGCTGCAGAAGTAATTTTTTTCCTGTGTATTCTGCAAAAGATACTTGAATAGGGTATTTACTGATTTCTTGTTATAAGCATTTGCAGAATAAAAAAATCTTTGTGAAGTCGCCCGAATACTCTCTATATGCGGTTTGTGTATCAATATTTCTCAATTTAAGCTGATATTTTAAATTTCCTGTTCGAGAAAATGCAACACGTTTACTCGTCCATTTACGGATATTTCGAAACATCTCCCAATATTGTTGCTCACCTAAGCAATGTAGGTTTTTATTATTCATGGAGCCTAAGAACTTTTAAAATATAGTCATGAATATTTTGAAATGTGTCCCTTAGATTTGATTTATTTAAAAAAAAAGATATTCCCCCCGTTCGTTAAAAGAATTATTTACTGTGCTGAATGTACCAACTTTATAAGTTTTCTTTTAAGTCCCTATGATATAGAATGAATTAAAAAGCAAGTTTTTTGGATAGAAAAATCGGATTTCTGGTTTCTATAATATTCGCGATTTTGATTTTTGAAGTTCTCTCCTATTTGTTACAAAAAATTAAGGGAAAATAAATCGCACTTCTAGTTGTAGTCTGGAGCACAGTCTTGTTGCAGATACCGTACGCTGATAGTTTCATAGTCAACACAAACTGATCTTCAGATTATTACAAGTGAAATACGTTTAATGGTAATGATGTAAATACATAGCTCTTCGTAAATAATTTTTGAAAACATATTTTAGATTTTTTTATAGTAGATTCATTCTTTACGGATTATGAAAAGTAAAGTGATTTTTTATAATGAGTCCACGTTCATGTGCTCATTCCCATTCTCTGTGCGAATTATTCTGATTGTTTTTATCCTGTTCCGATGTCGATCTTCAGTCTTTTCTTTTATGCTGCTGTTGAAAAAGTTGCATTTTGCATTATGTGATGATTATTGGCTTCAACTGCCAGTTTATGTGTTTGTTTGCTCGACAAATATATCTAGCACTAATAACTTTTACTAAGCATCTATATAAGAAATTTATAACCATAAAAAATCATTGACAGCCTGGAAATATCACAAATAGAAAATTACAACGCCAAAAAAAATATACGAAAAAAACCAAAGTAATTATTCCTTTGATGATAATTTTGATATGCTGAATATTGACTACATTTGTCAGTTGATTAATTTATTTACATGTTGCTAAAGTATAAAGCATTGAAAAGTTTGTATTGTATATTAATAATGGAATAATTTTTAATTGCAAATAGCAATGGAATAATTAGTAGATGTCAAAGAAATCTTTAGATAAATAAATAAATTGCGTGTTATAATGAAGTGAAAGGTCAACTTTTTTTGCAGTAGTAATAATAGCAAATTAATTTAGTAGCAATGTCATAGAACTGCGCGAAATGATGATATTTTTTCCAGAACACATTTAAATTTGACTGTGATCATCTAAATTTGATGATTACAATTTGAAATCACTGTTCACGGAAATTTCGAATCCCTTAAAATCTTCATCCAACCAAATACATGTAATATTCGAATGATAAGCAAGCAAACTAACCAATATAAAAACATCTTAATTTTTTACCAAAACAAATTTGGGAACAAAAAAGCAAGAAAAAAGTAGAAAAGGAAAACAGCTTCACGCAACACTTACATTTTTGTAAACTATTTTCATTCATTATTACTTGAAAGCCATGAAAAGTGTATGGCTCACATTTTTAATATCAATTATTTTAAGAACCAGCTTTGCACAAATGCTGGATTGGAACAATACTCGAAAAGTTTTTGTATGGCTCACATTTTTATTATGGGCTTAGGCTTAGGCTTAGGCTTACGCTCAGGTCCAAATAGACTCTTGATCCTCAAACTGTACATTCGTACATTCGTATACTCACTCATTCATACGTTCATTCATTCCTTTTCTTATTTATTTACTTACTTATGTCCTTATGCTTGAAAGCCATATGGCTCACATTTTTAATATCAATTATTTTTAAGTTGAATTCTTTTTTTTGGTATTCAAATTCCAGTGGCAGCCAACTTGTCGAGAAAGTGCATTGACAAACTTTAAGTGAAAGATCACTGCTGAAACTAATAAGTTATGAGCAGAGAAATTTGGAGCTATTTTTTCTAAAGACTATAAATAGATCCTCCGGTAACTGTAAAGGTCCAAATCCTTTGCTGTCTGTGTATATTAATGCTACTATAAAAGGGATGAAGCCAGCGACGAGAGTCAGCTTTTGCTTCCAAACGCAACCTACCGCAATGCGCCACCAATTCTCTACAGAGTTCTTTAATACGCCTGGGAGCACTCGATGGTTGCATCGGAGTAGAGGACTGCATCCCAACCAGTCACATGTTACAAATCTTCAATCTAGTAAAGGTTATTTTTAATTTTGTTGCAACTCATTTCCACGATAGTTTATATCTTTCGTGAATTTGATTAAAAAGAGGCAATTCTGAATCTCATGAAGGTGCATCATTACTCTTCTGCATTTCATCCGTCTTCATTTGATGATGTCATCGTTTCTTTACAATCATAGAAATTGAATTTCAAATTTTATTAAATAGTGATGATAAGCTTATAATAGCAATTATCACAATTCATTTGTCAAAGTAAATGTAAGTCAAAGAGCATTACAAAATGATTGCAGGTTATATATAAATTGACGAAAAAATAAAAATAAAATAGAAAAATAACTGATGAAAAATAACTAATGAAGATTTGTCAAATTTATGAATATCATATTTAATATTTGTCGAGTTTCATATTGAAATTCTCTTATAACTAGAGTCGATTTCAAGTAAAATTATAATGAATTAAATAAAGCATTAAAATGTTAGTGGACAAAATTGCAATATCGATTAAAAACATTAGCGGATATTTTCGATTAACTAAAAACTTAAGGAATATTGTCAATATTTTCAAAATGCTCTTATCCCCGTGTTTGAACCGCTATTGCTTAAATTACAATCTATTGCGTTTAAATTCGAATATTTAATTCAATAGAAATGATAAAACGAAAATTAAAAGTTAACCCAAATTTCTATTCTACATTTATCAACAAAAAAATTACTGTTTATTCGTGCATTACTGTTTAATCGCAAATTTTTCTTGTGATGCCAATTGAAGATTAATACAGTAAGCCTGTAAATTAAAAATTTCTTGCAGATTTCATTTTAAATATAACAGTAATCATAATTATTATTTATCTAACGCAGGCAGCCAAACAGAATTTGATGAAAAACCGACGTACAGATCGCCGTTTTAAACAATATTTTAAGACTACAAGTTTAGTTTTAAATACACTGTACCAAAATATTCTCATAACTGATGGAAGATATTAAAATTCCCAACTATAATTAACATAAAATCAATTTAAAGTCGATGGATGATCTTTCAAATCTTTAAAATTTGTGAATATTTATCCGACGTAATTTGCTAAAACAACTTCTTTTAGATCAAAAAAATTTTACTGGATAACCGACATCTCTGGAAAAACCTTTAGAAGAATTGAGAATTTATCGTTCCTCGATAGAATGCATAAAATAGAAATGATTAAATAGAAATGATTATGAAATGTCGAAAATTTGCATATAGAATGAATTCGAAAGTAATATTCCAAATTAATAAGTGAAATTGAAATTTTCAAAGTTGGAATTTTTTACTTTAACATTGGATTTTAAAACTAAGAAATTTCTTTAACGAATGAAATTTTACTTTTGGAATCAATGCAAATCGGTGTCATCCTCGCAAAAGTTAGCTGATCTTGCTGCTTTTCCTCGCATGTTATCATTCACTGCAAGAACAAACATTAATTTTTTTCAATAAGTTTCTAAATTCTTATCAGAAAAATCATCAAATCAAGACTAGATCTGCAATCTCTATTGATAACTGTATTACTTGATGAATTTTACTCGTGCTAGCTTCAATATTAGACGCATCGGCCACTAAAATTTTAGTGCTTGCTCTTTTGACTTCTCCCTTCTGCCGTTCGCAAGCTGTAATCTGCGAATTTCAATACCGAGATTAAGTTGGAATTACACCATTAAGCCAATAGGCATTACTATAGTAACGAAACCTCTCTTCTAAAATAGTATTGTAGTGGATATGAAGGAATTGTGACACCAACAAGCAGAAGAAATCACAAAAAAAAAAGGCGTCATGCTATTTTACAACTTACTGAAGAGAAATCTCTTAATTGTCGGAAGCGACACTTTTTCCAGTCCTGCAGTTGGTGCTAGTATGAGGAGCTTTAATATGGTGAAACTTTCATACTATTTTAGCATTTGTATAACAATGGATCAGTTGGTGGAAATTTTTAAAGACGATACAGACAGAAATGGAAAAAAAAAGCAACGAAGGGGAAGAGGAAGATTCCTCAATGTATATCCCACACTGTGTGAATTTAAATATCGTCCTAGAGTTGGTAGAGATAAATCGAATATGATTACTTTTAATTTTTTCAAGAAGGCAATCAATATTGAACGTTTTGTTCATTAAATTAATTCGCTTGAATAAATTTCACTTTGGATTTTTTTCGGATCATTTCGCCATCAGCAAACTTCTAGAGTGCAGTTTCTTTACTACATATTTATAGGCAATATAATCGTTGAAAGAAAGCAAAATCAAATTTTGAAATTAAATTCATAGGGATCAGATATATAACTATGAATTAAACTCGATTTGTATGTTAATTAGAAAAAAATTAATAGAGTTCGATTAAATGAACAAATGAAATGGTGCACTCATTTTATTTACATTAATTCGTTATTGCCAAATGGTTTCAAAATTCCCATGTTTGGTTCTATTTTTTTCAGAAAGAAACATGACCAAGCTTCTAACAGTGTTTGGCTTAGTAATTCTTCTTGTAGCATTTTCATGTGCAACAGAATCAGATGAAGATTTCAGTGTAACTTTCATGAATTTACGTTTTTTTCCAAAATATATTTTTTAGCAGCCAGAAGATAGAGTTGGCCATATTAAACCAGCGGTGGTAGCTGCACACAATAGTGAAAATGTTTCTGTACAGGTAAAGGATGAGATAAGATGACAAGATGACAAGTGGGATGTGATATGACTGCTAGATGATCTAGATTGATCTAGTTTCCTGTATGAAATGATTTGACTTCTCGTCGTGGTATGAAAAATTGCTTGAACTTGAAACATAACATGCTGTATTAAAACGACAAGAAAAATGAATTCCAATCCATTCCTTTTCAATCGATCATAAATCAATTTCCAGTAGTATAATGTTCATGAACAAAAAATTTTTTATTTTTTCTCAGGATTATTTTCAACCTGGTCTTGATAGTAACAGTGATGAGAACAATAACAATGATAATAACGATAACAATGATAAAATCGATGAAAACGACAAAGGGGGTAGTAATAAAGGAAATTATGATGATTATGTGGCCAAAGGAGAATTTGTTGAAAGTGATGGCATGTAAGTAAATGGGCACAGTCAATAATTTGAAACTCTCTTATTTATTTATGAGGAATCCTTATCCATGTCTATTAGCGCATTCATCTCGTTTATTCGTATTATTGATATTATTAAATAAACAATATACGACGTTTATCTATATTATCGTTTATGAAATCTATTAGCGCATTCATCGTTTATTATTGATATTTTTAAAATTTATCGTTTATGAATCTTTTGACAGGAAATGTGAATATTTTTGGCTGGATTTCATTTAATGATATTTCATCATCTGAACAAAATGTTTTGGAATAATGAATAAATTTTAACCACGGCTATGGATTATTGCCTTCGTCATACTTCTGAATAAAGTTTAGAAATAATAAGAGCTCGCTTTATTTTCATTTGCAGAAAGAAGGAGTGCGATTCTCACGCAACTTGCTACGATCAACGTGAGCCACAGATCTGGTGCAGATTGAATGAAAATCAGTCGTGGGTGTAAGTGCATTTTTCACTTATTCCTATGAAAAGTTGGTTCTACACATATATCAGATTTTCAATAGGTGTGTGTGTGTGTGTTTATAAAAGTTCCAGGTCCCTTAACAGAAGTATGATGAACCCACTATTTTTCTTAACTGCATTCATTACCCTATCTGTTCTTTAGTTATAGATTTCTTTGATCAACTTTATAATTCGTTGTTGAAAAATAAATGTCACAGTAGATGGGAGCTGCTGGAAAAAAAAATCAAAATATTTTGCAGTGCAAACAATATTAAGTTAATCAAACAGATGATTCATTACAGGATAATAACAACACAATTATTTGTCAACGTCAACCAAAAACACGGTGACAAAATGTTGCAAGACAATATTTGGTCCAAGTAATAATAAAGGGAATTGCAAATGCCACAGACAGAGCCATATATGGTGGAGCCATGTACAAGAAAATGATAAATGAATAACACCATGGGCAAGTTATAATTTTCTCAGCGTTCAAAATGATCATATAACTATCTATAATCTGTTGAAAGAATGTGTCACTCTTATTGGGCTCTTACTGATTTGTAGCCGGCACTTCAGAACGCTGAAACTCACAGCACGAGAACTTTTGTGATCGTTTTGAACCATTATAAAGATCTCAATAATAAATATATTTTATCAGTTTCGGCTCATCCAAATCAATCCTTTCATTTTCCGGCTCATCCAGATCAATATTTTGCAATATTATTGGGAAAACTTTTTTTGTAAGAAAAAAAATTTGCGGGATAAGATAGCTATTAGAAAGCACATTTTCGGAGATGCAAATTCTTTCTGCAATCTTTATTTTTATCGACACATTGATTCCAGACTGTGAACAGTGCAGCAAGTTCAATTATGCAGGGGAAAAGGATTGATCTAGATGAGCCGAAAAATGAAAGCAATGATCTGAACGAGCTGGAAAATGAAAGGATTGATCTGGATGAGCCGAAAATGATAAAATATATTTATCATTGAGATCCTTATAATGTTCAAAACGGTCACAAATGCTGTAAGTGCGCTGCCATTCCAGCGTTCCGAACTGCTCGATACAGACCAGTAAGAGACCCAATAAGAATGGCACATTCTTTCTACAGATTATAGATAGTTATATAATCATTTTCAACGCTGTTAAAATTATAACTTGCTAATGGTGTCATTCATTTATCATTTTCTTGTACATGGTTTCACCGTATATGGCTCTGCCTGTGGCATTTGCAATTCCCTTTAGAATCGTTCTGGAAGATCCCGTAAACATGCCAGATGGAATGCTTTTCGGGTTTTCTCAGCCAACAATGCCTGCGTGTCAAGAGCCAAAATCATGATTATCCTCAGTCATCTAAAATAGACTTAAATTGTTATTTAACCGATGCAAGCACTAGATGAAATTAATAATTTTTATTGTTGCTTTGCTAGAGATTAAAATTTACAACGCAAGTTCACAGACCGTTACCTTTGGTTTTTTAATGTTGCTCGTCTCGATTGGCACTATCGGCACTTCTCATTGTTTGGCAGAGAGGCCCACTTTTTCTAGATGGCCATTTTTTGGTCTCATCGTCACTTACTGATAAAGGAAGCCAACTCTGTCTCTTCTTCATTGCATTCCAGCCCTTGAGTGCCATTTCCTCTTCCATTTCCTTTTCTTGGGCATTCGAACTCCTTCAATTTTCTCATTGTTTACTCCAAGCGATTCATGAGCAAGATTCAAACTGAAAAGGCAAAAATTTAGAAATGAGTAATTGATGAAGCCAATCTAACAACCTAAATAAAGTTTGCTTTAAACTTCAAAACATCATAGCTACAATAATTTGGAGGAAAAGAATAATAAATTGAAAAAGTGAATATTTGAAACAATTGCAAAACAATCAACTGATTTTTTCTATATCGTTTATTTTTTCTTTTTGCTTTTACAATTCCCCTTTTTCATCCTCCTTCTTGTTTTTTTTTGTTTCGTTATTTTATTATATATTCTGCGCTTTTCTCTTTTCAGAAATTACTTAAACAAAATAAAACGAGCAACCACATAAAAAGAAAAAAAAGCTAGTAGCTAAAAAAAATCGCAACGGAACAAACATTCTAATGAGACTTATCCAAAAAATTTTTTTAAAAGTCAATTCACGCCAAATCTTTGTTTGCTAAAAATGATCAAATAGTTCTCATTTCAATTGAAAAATTCTATCACTTTACAACAAACAAAAACAGAAAATTTTCAAAGCTTTCGTTATGGTTTAAAAAATTAGTAACCACAAATTTAAAAAAAAAGACCCAAATTAACAAACAATCCCTTGTCGAAAAAAAAAAAACAATTAGCAACGAAAATTACTAAAACAATGAAAAAATTTAGCAAGAAAAAACATAAGAACTAGGCTAATCAGTCAGTAATAGATTAAAATACCTGCGTGAAGTAACAAACTTTGATGCCCGAGTGGAACAAAGATCGATTGAAGGGAAATGGCTCTTCACTTGAACGCATGCAATATATTTTCAATGATGTGGATTAGGCAGAATTTCCATTATCACACTACATCTGGAAAAAGAAAAAAAGGTATTATGCAGAAGAACTGTTTTTCTTTTCAGATAATCAATACTTTGCAAAAAAAATCTCTTGCCGTTATTTTTAGCGCTAATTTCAGAATTTAAACTCATTGCTTTACGAATGGATTCTGTTAGCGTGAATTCGCCATATCGCATTCCGAAAACTTTTATATTTATTCAAATCAAGCATATAAAATTATTCAAAATACTAATGAAATTTATTTAAATTTACCAACTGTAGTCGACTTGCCCGAATTACCGTATGCAAGTCTTTTCGTCTTTCTGACCCTATAAACAGCTGTTAATATTGCTCCAATATGCCTTTCACTGCTGGCTCATGGAATGGTTGTGGTTCACTGATATTGCCTCGAGTCATTTCTGTTCCATAGCCTGAAATCTATTTATTATCGAATGTGATTCGTCAAGCTTAATGCAAGCTGATAAATTTACAAAAGCTATTTTTTTTTCAAATGATAAATGAGACTTACCGTACTATTTCATGAATTTTTTCCAATTCTCTGCGTTCTGCGCTCGGGCACTCTTAACGTCGTCGTATCAAAACATCCTCCATTCAGGAAAAGCTCATACAACAATCGTCGTCGCTTCGCCATCTCCTTTTGCTCTTCCTGCATTTGCTGCAGCAGCTCAGCATATTGTTCTTGCTGGGAGAGTTGGAGCAAGAACTGCTTCTCATTCGTACGCTACCGTTCCATTATGCGATCATACTTCAGGAGCTCGCGGAACAAATCCAATTACTCCCGCATTTGAGGAGCATACTTCAAAACAGTCAACTTTGGTAAGTCCGACCTTACTCCGCTTTAAAATAAGCTTTATCATTCTTTTCAACCTCGTCCTCAAATCAATAATCTAAGAAAAGGCACAATTATTGCATCCGAAAATGAGTTCAATACATAATACCATATGTAAAATAGAAATTAAAACTAAACATATCATACACAATACATTTTGCAAATAATCCTCCAATAGATGAAAGTAAAGCAGTTCTGAGATGTTTTTACCAAAGTTGACAGTTTTAAACTTTCAAGAATAGCAGTTGAAAAATCATACAAAATACGACAAATTTAAACCGAAACGAATGATACGTAATAATTTGCTGTACCTAATGTTAGAATTAAGCATTTGATAGATTAAAAAAACGATAATTAAGTAGTGTAATGTTGACAATATAGAAAACTAAAAAAGGTTTCATCCATATCAATGGGATTTATTTCTCATGTTCCTATGTGCAATTCCTTCCTTAAATAATACGATCAGATGGCAAGACTTAATAGGCTATTTGTGCTAACCGTAAGATCATTTCATGTGAAACGTATATAAAAATTAGCCAAGGAAAACGAATCGAATAAACTAATGCAACAATATATGATTTTGAATTTGGCAATTATTTAATTGCTAACAGTTTTAAAGCTAAATCTAATTTAAATTCAGTGAAAGAATAGCTTTCAATTCATCACATTGACTAATTAAATAATAAATGAAGATTAGAGCATTTTGAAAGAATTAATAAATGACTGATGAGTTTAGAATGAAAAGGTATTTATTATTTGTATGATAAGCTTATTCGTGATAAAGTTATGATTAATAATGATCAGCGAGCGATTCGAGATAGAACCTTGGATTTGCAGTTGTAGAAGCTTTGAAGTAATCTATCGGGAATGATATCATTCATTCATGCGCATTGAAGTTCCGATTCAAGAAAGGGATTTAGTTAAATCGTTTCTTCTTTTCTTCTAACCTATTAGTATCATCCAGCCAATTTACTGTTACACGATTTATTTCTTTTAGATTGCTTGCGAAACTTTCGCATAATTGTCCTTGTGTTTCAAATGTTTTCAATTGCTTTCTAGATTTTCAATTCACTTCTTCTTTACTATCAAAGAACATTGTAGACATGTCAAATGATGTAACGGCTGCTGAATTATTTCATTTCAGGTCTGACTTGTTATTTTCTATCGCTTTTCTTTTAACTTTTAATTTTCAATTAGATCGCAGAGCTAGTTGATGGCGAAATGATCCGAAAAAATCCAAAGTGAAATTTATTCAAGCGAATTAATTTAATGAACAAAACGTTCAATATTGATTGCCTTCTTGAAAAAATTAAAAGTAATCATATTCGATTTATCTCTACCAACTCTAGGACGATATTTAAATTCACACAGTGTGGGATATACATTGAGGAATCTTCCTCTTCCCCTTCGTTGCTTTTTTTTCCATTTCTGTCTGTATCGTCTTTAAAAATTTCCACCAACTGATCCATTGTTATACAAATGCTAAAATAGTATGAAAGTTTCACCATATTAAAGCTCCTCATACTAGCACCAACTGCAGGACTGGAAAAAGTGTCGCTTCCGACAATTAAGAGATTTCTCTTCAGTAAGTTGTAAAATAGCATGACGCCTTTTTTTTTTGTGATTTCTTCTGCTTGTTGGTGTCACAATTCCTTCATATCCACTACAATACTATTTTAGAAGAGAGGTTTCGTTACTATAGTAATGCCTATTGGCTTAATGGTGTAATTCCAACTTAATCTCGGTATTGAAATTCGCAGATTACAGCTTGCGAACGGCAGAAGGGAGAAGTCAAAAGAGCAAGCACTAAAATTTTAGTGGCCGATGCGTCTAATATTGAAGCTAGCACGAGTAAAATTCATCAAGTAATACAGTTATCAATAGAGATTGCAGATCTAGTCTTGATTTGATGATTTTTCTGATAAGAATTTAGAAACTTATTGAAAAAAATTAATGTTTGTTCTTGCAGTGAATGATAACATGCGAGGAAAAGCAGCAAGATCAGCTAACTTTTGCGAGGATGACACCGATTTGCATGATTCCAAAAGTAAAATTTCATTCCTTAAAGAAATTTCTTAGTTTTAAAATCCAATGTTAAAGTAAAAAATTCCAACTTTGAAATTTCAATTTCACTTATTAATTTGGAATATTACTTTCGAATTCATTCTATATGCAAATTTTCGACAATGTTTATAGGTTTGCTGAGTAATGATCAGCGACAGAACGCGAATATGTTGCGCCTAGAAGCGGCTGCTGCTGCGGCAGATGGGGGAACGATAAGCAACCTATTAGGTTCATTCTTTTTTCTTTTGAAATTTATGTAGTTTTTTTCATTTCGAAAACTTTTATTGAGAGTCTACGATAAAGCGCAAAATTAAAAGTGTTCTTACAAATCACTTTATTCCTTGTTGAAAGATTATCTAAATTTCAAAATAAAATTAAATTAAAGAGTTCACATCGACAAATGGCGATGATGCAACCGCAGTTGGCATTATGAACAACTGTAAACTCTGGAGTTCTATCAACGTCTGCTACAGCGGAGGTAGTTGCTATCAGTGCTCCAAATATCTTTTTTATTGATATAAGGACGGAAAAAACAAAAACACGATCAGTATTTAGGGAATCATTCTTCATTTAATGATATAGCCGCATTTACTGGCGAAAATATTGTTAACTTTGATCATTTTCCATTATTTGTTGTGAATAATTATTCATGCTCGGTTTTCCTCTAAAGCTGTTTTCTCTTGTTGTAAGTGCATTTTTCATTTTGAAAAGCAGTGAGAAATCTCAAGATATTCTTCTTCGTTATTGACTTTTATCATATGGCATAGAATATTTAGGGACCGAATATCAAAAAATAAGTCATAATCATAATCTTAATTATTTAAATTCATTGCAGTTGGGTGATGTAAAGCATCAACTGAGTAAAGCAGGAGATACAAAATCGGTGACGTAAATTAAACGTAAAAAGACGAGCAAATGAAGAGGTTCCTCTTTTCATACTATTAGGAATATGTCGTGCAGGTTTTTTTATTTTTAACATGTTTTTTGCAATTTGTTAGGAAACATTTTGCATTATTGTAGGAAAATTTTTTTGTGAGAGAAAAATTTGAGATTATAAGTTGGTAGATTCTTGTAGAAGCAAATTCTTTTAACAATCTTCATTTTATCGATACACTGATTCCAGACTCTCAGCATTGCAGCACGTGCAATTACTAAAGAGGAAAGGATTGATCTGGATGAGCTGGAAATTTTTGCTCAAACATTCAAAAAACAGCGCATCAAATTTGGTAAGATAATATCAGTTTGATGGATTGTCAACAAGTTTTTTAGAAGTTGGAAAATTCAGCATATTAATTTGAAGAAATCAGAAATCTTGGATTTGGTTTTTATAGGTTTCACGCAAGGTGATGTTGGTCTTGCCCTTGGACACCGTTATGGTACTGACTTTTCGCAAACAACTATATCACGCTTCGAAACTCTAAATTTATCCTTTAAAAATATGTTCAAGTTACGGCCATTACTCAGAGAGTGGTTGGAGGAAGCAGAAGCAGCATTGGCCAACGGAGCAACAATCAATGACCTTTTGGAACCACCCTTTAAAAAGTCTCCATCACAAGTTCGTTTATTGGTTTATTCTTCTTGATACAGCATATATGCTTGCTGATAAAATTCTCAAGTACTAAGGCATGTTTTTTACAGCGTGTTTAATTTATATATGCTTGTTTAAAAAAAATAATTATCTTGAATATCACATATGCTTCAACAGTTTTTCATGCTCGGAGAGTTAACAATTCATAGTTGAATATCTTAAGCATCAAAATTTAAGTGACTTCCGAGAATTCTAACTTCTAAAATGTTTTTTAATCAGTAATTAGTCTGAAAGACCTATTCTATGACAGTTTTATGAATGAATATTGAACATGGTGCTGCTAATTGGTATAATTGACTGAACAGGCATAATTCGCCTTAAAGACGACACATGAATTTGAGTATATGATTTATGGCTTTCAACAATAATTCTTGAGATGTACTTTAGTCATTGAGAATTAAATGAATATTTATATGTATAATATGCCAGATTTCAAAAAATTACTAAATAAGGAATTTCAGAGTAATTTAATTGAAATGCCTTGTTTCTTGTTTCAGTCATAATTTTTCAGCAAGTCTAAGAATTTGTTTATTTGCATTAGGGAAGCAATGAGATGTTAAGATTATAATGAAAATCCCTCATCTCAATAAGAATCCATAAATTGTTTTGAAGAGGTGTATGGGTAGGTCTGAGGTTAATAGAGTTTTTTTTTCAGTATCCGACATCGGTGACATATTTGCCACTGAATAATAACAAACCGAGCTCTGTATTAAGCGTCACTGCAAACAGTAGCAATAAAATGTCAAGCGATGAATCGCCGTCATCAAATGGATCTGTTTTGTGCATTTCGGGAACTGATGGTGGTGGGGTGTTCCACTAAAAAAACGTCGCAAGCGAACCAACTTGGATGTAGCACAGCGCTCTGCACTGGATGCTTGCTTTGACATAAACCCACGTCCGGACCATGATAGGATCGCAGAAATCGCGAAATTGATAGGGCTAGATCGAGATGTAAGTTATTATTATTATTAATTGTTGCTTTCAGAATTATATTCAATTATTTCAATCATTTTTTTTTCAAATTATAAAAAATTCATTTCATAGTTGAAAATGATCCTCTTGTGAATAACAATCGTTTGAAATGATTATGTTTCATTAAACAACGATAATTCCTTTAACATTTTGATAATCGCAATTTTCCACATTATGATTATCAAAGTGCCGTATATAGTTCATACTATTTTTGCTTCAATGTCCTATAAG
>JBAMDO010000419.1:0-22590 GCA_037074765.1 Mansonella perstans
GTAGATAGAACAGTACAATACAAATCCTTTGTTGTAGATAGATATCTTAAGTTGTTGCTAATAAAGCATTTCTTTGTATGAATACAAAGGGTGTGAATTTAGATAGCAACAAAAAACATGGAAATAAATCTAAGAATGTAGATTTAATTGAATGCTTCACAATGTTATTAACATTTATTTACAATATGATTTATTGACTTATTGAAAGTTTCGCGATATGAAAGTTCGCCACACAGCGTGGAAAGACGCAAGGAGAGTGTGACGTATCTCGTCAGTTTTGCAAATTTAACATAATTTTAAGCATGTTTGTTCGATAGTTTAAAACTATTCTGCAAAGCATCCGTTCTCATGAAGTACTAATAAAATTTCTGCATCGGTTCCACAAGATCAACTGTAACAAAGTGTCCAGTTTTTTGACACTATAAAGAAGCAAGCGAAAAGAGATCAAAACAAAGGATATCTACAATTCAGGAATTCTTCGGCAAACACAAGAATAAAAAACACTTCCAGACAAAATGCATTAGTTCATGAGTAAGGCGGAAACTTAGCAGAAAGCGACGACATTCCAAACAACTTCTATTTGCTATTATTTAGCAATAAACAATCGAAAACTGAAATTGACTCCGTACAATTATCCATTTTTGAAGATCCTTCCATTAGAAATAAATTAGGTTCGAAATATATTCGACAAAAAACGCGCTGTGATCAGCTCGTCTTAGGGCAATGATAATTTCATCAATTTTCAAATTCAGGCTACAGTTAGGAATGTTTAATTGCAAATATAAAGATATTCAAAGCAGAGTTATTCAGAAATGCAAAAATATAAATATGCTTTTTCTCCGGTGTTTAAGAGCGCACTAAATAAAACGAATGTAAGATGCATTTTAAGCTATTCATTTTTTTTGCTGCAGTGAGCTAGCATTTTGAAAGCTTTTTTCAAAGTCTAACGGATGACAATCAACACGTGAGAAGAAGCGTGGGAATCAGAAGCACTGGGTGTTCTCATGATAATCTCCTGAGAAGGATAGTGCCGTAATTATTTTCCGCGTGGTATGATCAAACAAATCAATGCATATTTTATTGAAATGGAAACACATTTACGATTTTTTTTGAGACAAATTTCAGTTTCGATAGTACATATTAAGTGTGTTTCTCATATTTTCATTATCACACCGTTGAGGGGCTACAAATGAAATGATATTAGGTGTTACTTTAAGGTAGGATAGCCTGGTTATCGTTCCCTTATTAAAATTTTGTAATTTCGCACTTCTTTCAGACCGCTTTTTGACGATATTAAAGCATTTCGAAGATAATAAAGAAATAGTAAGTGAGCAATGACTGTTATCGGCAAATAAATTTTCATTTTAAAATTGTTTGATCAAATAATTTCATCTCAAGGAGTCATTTGGAAATGCCTCAGCCTAAGCCTTTAAATGCGTAAATCATAAGTCCGAAAAATTTTTCTCTTTCTTACCAAATCCCAATTTTCTGCAAATAAATGAATTAAATAGTATTCAAAATAAACCGGTAATGTGTGGAGATTTTCTTATAACTTTAATTTGTTTAGTTTTTTTTCTACCTCAAAAATGCTAATTTTGAAGTTTTAATAATATTTAGGGAAAACAAAAACAATTAATTGAAAAAAATATTTCTGTTTACTTGGAATTACATTATTCACTTGAATGAATATTGGTTTAGGTAAGTGAAACACTCTATTTCAGGATATTTTTAAGGAAAATATTAGGTAAAAAAGCTTGGACCCATGCACGCGTCAGTTATTACGGTCTGGCATTTTACAGTTATACTTCGGAAGAAAATAGTACAGTAGTATGCGGACAAGTGTATGAAAGATTTATTATGAATGAGCAAATAAATTATTTCATTTATTTTATTTTGTTGATTTAAAAACTTTTTATAATATTTCAAGAAAGAAACGACATTTAAAACAAATTTTACAATTTTTTTAAAATGCAATATTCAATTTCGCATTCTAATCTCTATTCTTTTTGAATCATCTCAGATTTGTAATTCTGCCCAATTGTACAAATTATCTAATTCCAGCAAGATTTAAATAATTCCCTGGAAAGAACTTTTAATTTGAGTTTCGAAGATGTTACCATTTGGTCAATGCTCAAAATGATTGGTATTGTTCTTAAGGCTTCTTTCAAAGTATGGTTTCCTGCAAATAAATTAGGATTTTTTTTATCTATAAATAAGATCACTTTTCAAAACTACTACTTCAAAACCATTTCCCATTTTTGTAAAGTACTCGATGAGCGAAGACTGAGAGCTTGCTCCAAATTTTATTGTTAGTTAATACAAAAAACACTGTTTTAAGATTACAAAATATGCCACCACTTTAAATCCAACTTTGTGCCGGTTCTCTAGTTCTGGCTCTGCTGCCCACTGTAAAAAATTTACCACATCATATGCCATGCTTTCAACTGTAGCCTGCCTTGTACCGTCGTACTCCACCATTCCTTCAGAAAGTGGTGGTGCCATAGCTAACTTACCTGTTGAAAAATACAGTTTGTTGTAAACTCACTTTTACTATATGATTACCTTTTTATGGCATCTTATCTATCTAATTTTACCATTCCGCTGAACAGATATAAAATATTTAACAAACTCTTTTTTTCATAAAAATACATAATGGGCTTAAATCTTTTTAACTAAGATTTCATTATCAAGAGCGTATACTATTAGCTCATCACCTTCTGTTACTTCTCCTGATAAAACTAACTTAGCTAGATTATTTTGAATACACTCCTGTATTACCCTTTTTAGTGGTCTTGCTCCATACTCAGGGTCATAGCCAGCTTGCGCTATTAGTTTCTTAAATATATAATTATCATTGGGTAAAAAAATTTCTTGAAAGCCTTGCAGAACATTTTTCAGGTGGTGGAGGTGGGGAAGATATGCCATTGGAAGGGATAGGCATGAGTTACGTTGATGGGGGACCTCATCCTGGCGATTATCTCCACGCTAACAACGAAATTGCTTACAGCGCTGAAGGTTTACACGACATGCATGATTCCCACTACCCCACTATTCTACTTGCTTCAGTCTGGATCTTTTCTTCGTTATTGTCTTATGTAATGGAAATTGGTATAAACCACAATATGAAAGGCACAGAATGGATAGCCTAGGAAAGGATCTTAAACAGATATCTCCAAATCAATGGAGAACCGCAATATTCTTATGGGTGGCTAGGCATTCGATGCCAATCAACCAAACTTCTTATTATAAAATGGAGAAATATTCATCTATGATGGAAGAGAAACGGTATCGGATCTCGATACTATTCAGCATTGCCTTATACAAAGCGAAAAATGCACAACAAATACAAGTATAGTTTTATAAAATGAAACAGAAGCTATGAGTAAGTATTTATATCGAAAAACTGGAAATTATCAGGCGAGATTATATGATGATCACGTAATCATTGATAAACTTCAAATTTCATTTACCTTTAGAGACAACGAAACAATTGATTCGAAAAATTGCGATTTTATTAATCTTGAGTCAAGGTGTAGGCATGGCGAAAGCGAGTCTGAAGGACGGTAATGCCCAAAGACCAAGCGACATTTTTAGGAAATTTTGGTAGTTCAATAAACACATGGTAATAGTATTATAATCGATAAAATAAGTTCAGGAAACTCTGACCGAAATACAAACCAGGTGAATTCAGCCTAAAATAAGTTTTACTCATGTTGGAAAAAATTGAAGGGAAAAACTATTGATTCAAAAAATACCAGATTTCAATGTCTCCATGATAATTTTCAAGAAGAATTTAAGCAAAAATTCAATGAAATTTATCAACAGAGCTGTCGTACTTGTAATAACCTATTAACACTCATTGAATGTGTAACATACAATAATCCCAATGTAGCAGTTAACCTAATACTACAAAGAGACGACATAATCGCAAAACGTATCAATGGAATTTTGCGAATTACGCCTTGCAAACCAAAGAACTTCGAATTACAATCAATAAGATTTGTCAATGATATCACTGTTCACTATGAATCGAACGCGGAGCTGGAAATGATATCACAACAATAAACCTTCAACAATTATCTAGCAAACAGTCAGAATAGAATATTTGGGAAGAAATCGACCAAGAAGGCAATGAATTATCAAAACAAATTAGATATGAAGTCGACAAAGTAACAGAATAATACAAGAACAGATGGACAGTTTTCTGATAATAGATGGACAGTTTTCTGATAATGCCTACATTATAATAATTAGTATTATTTCATATATCTTTCTATTATAATTGATATCTGGACAACAGTAAGAGCTGCAACTAGTTGTATAATCCAAATCTAATTTGCAGCAATATCGAAAAGTATGTAAGTCAGTCCTTTTAAACATATTCTTTTTCACAACTGACAAACGATTTCACGACATATGACTTGTCTAGAATGCGTTTAGAAAAATTTTCTGAAGAATTTAAACTTTTACCAATTTTATACCTTATCAAGCATATAAAGCTAGCTTTTTCTATTTAGCAATTTGGAATTTACATGAGAACTGATGAAAGTTGATTAATCAAACGAACAGCTTAAAAAGCCGGCTAACTATTGATATTTTCTCGTGCTGCCAATGAAATAACTATCGATTCCTGTTCCACTCGTTAGAAAGGCTGAATTAAATTTTCCAATGACAAAAATATTTCCTGATATAAACTTACATTTTGGTTCATTTAAATTAAATTATCAAACCAGAGACAATAACATATGTCACAGTAAAGTCTGCATAGTAGAAGCGGACCACATTGGACCGCTTGTTTACGAGGATGTTATACGATTTGTCCATTGTGAACCGTATCGTTGAAGTTTAAGCCTATTATTTCTAAAATTTAATCAAATTTTTTGAAAAGCTCATGTTAATAAGGTGTAATTTATGTGATATCAGCCGAATTAATTAATCAATAATTCATATAATTAGCTATTCCAATTGATATAAGTTATTCATATCGAACTTAGAATGCGTCGTTTTTTCACCTAATTAAGCTTATTCAGAATAAAGATTATGAACAAATAAAAAACTAATTGCAATGTAATTTGCGTTCTACAAAAAACAATAAAGTCTCAAATTTTTATATTGGATAAGTGAAGAAAAATGTGCCGAAAATGTTGTGATTATATATTAACTTTCAGTTTTTTCTCTTATTTCAAATTGATTCACTCGTTTAATTTCATTTGTTTATTTACTCTTTTCACTTTAACAATTTGTATCCAAAATTAATTTAAAAGGCTTTTTTGATTTACACTCTAACACCTATATTAATACTTTTTTTTTGTGTGGCATTCATTTTTCCTCATTGAGGAGGATGGAAATTTAAGCAAATTTGCAATTTCTGTTTTCACTGTACTAATCCTGTGTTCAGTGCAGGAGGTGAAATATTCCGTTAAACATTTTACTTCATCTTTCACTCAGTTTATGGGTTAGCCAAATTTTAAAAAGCTTTGTTAACACCTAGAAATTTTGTGGCGTAATGAAAAAGACATTTCTTTGATACTTGGTGCAAATCAACAAATCAAAATAAGAGAACAAGGAACACTTAAAGCGATTGCTTCTTCGCTGACCTCAAGGACCTATTTATCCCTGAGGTCTTTTCGGATTCCAGACTTTTAGTCTTACTGGTCCTTTTTCTCTCTTCATACCTCGCTCACCTTGTGGCCTTTCTGGTTCTGGAAAATCATTCTTCCCTGGCTTTCCTTAACATCCATCTCTTCCGTATCGTTCTGCCGGTAGTTGTGGCGCTTTCACTTTGTGGCGTGCAAGTTTAGAAATAAAGCTTGCTAATAATGAAATTCATGCTTTCAAACTTTATCATTCTAAGGTAAAAGCAATCCATTAGATAAACTTGCTTGAATCACGGAAACAGTAAGAAAGTGTTGAAACGATACATTAATGCTGACAACTTAAAATTGATTGTTGAAAAATAATCTGAATTTTCAATCAAACTCTCAAATTTTCAATCTTTCAAAAATTTTCAAGAATTTGGAAATAAACGTCGGAACGCCGCCAAAAGAGATGTTTAAGAATTCTAATCATTCTCTAACGAAATAGAACTCAATTTCCACAAAATAGAATTTTTCCGATTACTGATATATTTTTACCTTTTAATTTCTTAGGTCAAATAATAGCTGATTGCTCAGAACTAGAAAATTACAATAATTTCTGGAAATCAATGCAAAAATTTGTATTTCAAAATAACGCACAATGCAATAAATTTTCAAGTTAAATTTTTCCATTTATTTAAATGGAAAGAATGATAACTGATATAAATCTTTTCGGAATTCATAAAACAAAAGAAACATTTCTTTGTGGAATGATTGTGTTGAAATGCAGCAAAATGAAGCGATTACTGATGAATTTTTATCTATGAACTTTCATGCAGTGATTTTAAAGAAGAGAGAAAGATTAGATCAAATGAATGATAGAAGAATAAAGGTTGAAAGGAATTCGGAAGTTGGTTGGAATGATAGATTTTGAGCTTTCGCCAAACAGAAGTGATTTGGGAATTTGGCCGGTGTCCGATGCAGTTATTCGATGTCAGTTCATGCCGGTTAAATTTACACGAAATGATATATTATTTCCATTAGTCATTCTGATTAACGAACGAAGATCTAAAAGATTCATCCGCGTTGAATGAATTCATTTAACCTGCGCAATGAATATTTTTGTATAGCACGCAGAATTGTCTCTACTCTTTACTCCAGAGTTCTGCCAGAGTCTAGCAAGGTTGGATGATAACAGTGAGATCTTCAGATCATAAGTTTTGGTTGGAGTATCCTTCTCCTAGATGAATAACTTTTCAAGGACTAATCGAGCTCCATCTACCCAAGCTTGCAATAAGAATTGCCCTTCTCACAGGATGTTTGCCCGAAAGCTAACAAGCCCATTTTGCCTAATCCTTCGGTTGGGACTTTTCTGACATTGAAGGCTCTGCTGACGCATATCCCAGCATAGCTCACAACCTCACGATGATGCCCAAGCTTTTTTCCACAACAAAGGGTTATCCTTAAAACAAATAAATGGAGAGAAATTAAACAACTGACGTGGTATTGATACAAAAAACATAATGACCACCATTTATACATGTTAATTAAAACAGCAGTTCATTGATCAATTGATTTACAATATATTCATTAAATTCGATTTT
The DNA here is from genome assembly GCA_037074765.1 of Mansonella perstans. NCBI lineage: Eukaryota > Metazoa > Nematoda > Chromadorea > Rhabditida > Onchocercidae > Mansonella > Mansonella perstans. The sequence goes on from JBAMDO010000419.1 coordinate 7,181, forward strand.
TTCATTCTTATTATGAATAATCTTTGCGTATTCTTTTAGTTAATTGCTTTTTTTGCTCACAATTTTTAATAATATATTCATTAATTATTCTAATTCTTGTTAAATTGCTTAATCTGTTAGAGTTACTGACAAGATAACAAGTGATCATTATGCTTGTGGCTAATTGATATCTGACATATCACCATCATCAGATTCCTAAGCACTTTTGTCTCTTGAAAGTTTGAAACTCGTTCTTTATCCATTTCTTGAAGTCCCATTGATCTGTATCATTTGATCAATCTTTCTTTGGCTTATTTGTAAACCATCACATAAAATGATTACCGGTATTGCGAGTTTTTTATTTTCTTTTTATTTTCGCTTAATTTTATTTCAATTTTATTGCAGAAATGTTTCTTTGTTTTGTGAATTTTAGAAACAAAATCTGCTTAATTAAATTTCAATTTAATTCTTAAATCCTTTCTTTCACACTGTAAGAGTTCAGATAGAATTATCATATTCTAATCAATCAATTAACATTTGCACTAATTAAAGAGGTAAATAAGGGAAAGGTATCATTCATGTAAGATTTATTATGAAAAACAATCCCTTGAAATAATGGAAAATTGAATAAGAGGAATTTAGAAAAATGCAAGAAACAATTGAACAATCTGGAGCACTTTGTACCAACTCTTCTTTTGTCCTTTTCATTTTGTGACAAAATTCGCTTGCCTTAAATCATAATCAGCGCTTTAAGTAATTCGCATGCAAACGTTGAAATTCGAATTCACGGGATTGCAATATATTATTCTTTATAGTGCCATTTTTTAAAAACTTCTTAAACCAAACTTTTATATGGTCTAATTCAAATGTATTTAAATAATATAAACGCTTGTTTTATTATTTAATGTTTGAAGTTCTAAACAATTTCATTTTTGTACAAGGACTTCTATACAAGCTTCCAATTCGTAGAAGATCGCATAAATGCATGTGATCAAGACTGGAACAATTGGGAGAGTAAGTTAGAACGAAAAGAGATAACTAACTAAAAGAGACAAAAGGTAGGTCTTTTTGATAAAGACGATAGTTCAATAAATTCTTGTAGTACTATCTTGTTTATTCCCTCTTCCGTTCAGTTTAAAAATCGGTCAAATTTCAAAAAATTTTTATTATTAAATATTGACAGTGATAGAGTTTGGATTTGAAGATATAACGAAAATTTGCTGCATAAAATTCAATATTTAAATCCGAATTGCATAAGCAGATTCCACTACACACGAAATAGAATTTCAAGTCTATTAACTCTGAAACATAATCGAAAGGACAAATCTGCGATATGTTGGTGCAAATAAAAAGAACCGAAAGAAAATAAATATCACTGAAAGAGACTGCTTCTTTGCCATTGACAAATTCCATGCTTTGTTTCTTTTATCCGCTATAATCGGTTCCTCTCATACCTTGCAGTCCTTGTGGACCTGGTAATCCTTGCGCTCCTCCTTCACCTGTCTGTCCTTGTGAGCCTCGAGGACCGGGTTGTCCAATTGGGCCTTTATCTCCCGGTGGTCCCTCATCTCCTGGCAATCCTCTCTCTCCTCGCTGTCCAGTTTTTCCATCTTGTCCTGGAGGTCCTGGTCTTGATGGACCACAAGCCTGCAAGTAAAATTTTCTTTCGCAATATGCCTTCATATATGTTCTTTTTCACCAAGAAACAACAGCTCACCTGAACTAGGAGAACAGCGCAGATAACCAACAGAAAAATAGTTAAAGAATGCATAAGGGATTCCAGCCGAAAATTTATGATAATGCAAGATTCATGAGAGGAAATTTTAAGAATCAAATTGAAATTTAATGAAGTAATTTGGAAGTAAAATGATTTATTTATAGTAAGAAGAAGGATATCTGATAAGAATCTTTCCAAAATTTACAAAACAAAGAAGCATTTCTTTGTGGAGTAATTACAGCGAATGCAGCAAAATACAATGTTAAATGGTTGACAGGAAATCTGAAAGAGAGATAGAAGAACAGGTTTTAAGCCTTTGAGAAACAAATATAATTTGGAAATCTGGCGGATCCCGTTTATCTTCTAGTTAATTGTCCATTATTCCAACTAAAATTTTAGTTCGAATTTCTGCATATGCCAGAGCAGTGATGATATAAACGATTGCCGTATAGAGCAATTTTTGTGACCCTGAACAAAAGCCAAAAATTTTTGCAGTGTGAAAAAAAAATTTAAAAATTCGAAACAAAACCAATTAGAAAAGAAAACCGATACTACTAAAAAAGACCAGTTTATTTTTCAGGACAATTTCGGTTACTGAAAAATTTTTTTTTGTTCACAAAGTGCTTCGGAAATTTTCAACCTAAATTACATTAAGTTGTCTGATTAAGACTGATTTCATTACATAATGATTCAATGCTTCAGGCTATCACAACATTATGATTTGGCCTTCCGTCAAGAGTACATTTCCGTTCAAACAATGAAGGATAATTCAATTTTACACTCTTACATTTCTTTCTAGTATAAATGGAAGATTTCTCGTTCGAAATTCACTCCACTAAAATTCAATTAATGTTATAAGAATTGTTTCAGCCATCCACATAGTTAAGATTGAAAAATTCAAAGAATTCTAGAAATTCCTTAAGAACAAATCCTCTATTGTTCAGATTTCTAAACCAATTTTGTTTTTCTCAAAACCTGTTCTTCCATTTATCGTCCGGATTCCCTATCAATCATTGATCTTCTATCTTAAGTCATCGCATAAAAAGATCCGTTCAGCTTTTATAGATATCATCAATAATCATTTGATATTGCATTTTGCTGCATTTGTTGCAATTATTGTGGAAATGAATGCTTGTCTGTTTTATGAATTCCAGAATGATTCACATCAAATATTGTTCAGTATAAATGGAAGATTTCTCGTTCGAAATTCACTCCACTGAAATTCAATTTGAATGTTGAAGATTCTTTTACATATCTGATGATAATATAATTTTTCTTCTGGAATCTCTGTTATCAACTATAACTTTGAAGATGTCAAGAATTTCTATTTTTTATTGAAAAATAAAAACTCGGAATATCTTTTCCGCTTCTTAAAAACTACCAAGAGATCAAAAACTTCAGGATTTGAAATGCAATTTAGAAATTTCAAACCATCACGCATGCAACAAACTTCGGACTTTTGAGCCAATGCATTTTTTCTCTATTTTATCATTTATTATCTACGCTGCTTTTATAACCCAAATAAGTTCCCTAATAGATTATTTCTAAAAAGAAGGTTACGTTTCATTACAATTTAAGAAATATTATCTATTATGAATGTTGCATGCATTCCATCTCAGACGGATGGACAATCGCTGCCGAATAGCGTCAGGGTAAGGTGTGAACGTAATCGAAGTCGAGGAAACCCAGGACCGAAAGATCGAAATGGTTCGAAAGAAAAACGAGGATTACTTGGACCACAGGTTTTGTAGATAATAATGGATTAGTGAGGCCGTAAGGATTAAAGTGTAAGAGGATTAGATTACAAGGATGAGAAGGACCATTAGGAGCAGAACCAAAAGCTGCATAAAAGTAATAGATGTTCGATGATAACCAAGCAGTTTCAGTGTTGTCTCTTCTCTAAGTTTGGTTTTTTTGATTTTCATCAATGTGTCCTAGAAGTGTCTTTTTCATTATGGCACTTTTTGCTCAGGCGGAAATCACTTTCGCTGCTGTAAAAAAATCCTCTTATGCGAGGTGGATTTAAAATTTAAATTTAAATTTTCAATTTCATGAAGCAAATCTTTGATATCTTCAAATTCCAACCTTATCAATATCACTGTTTAACAGCAGGAATTTTTTGAAATTGGGCCGATTTTTAAACTAAAAGAAATAAGTCATTTCTGTTACAATAAAGCGGAATTCCATAGTTATGCGAAAATTTCATTATAAGTGCGCGCTTTCCGACGCGATAAAGAAATCTGAGTCATACAAAGAGAAGTATTGATATATCTGCAAGAAAATGTAAATCAAAGCTCTAAATTAATTTTAGGGACAAACTGTTGAAGTGAACAGAGTGCATGCTTGCGTTATATCACTAATGGAAGTGAATTCCGGACGACCATGTCCTCCAGATCGATATAGACTTAAAGGACTTCGAAGTCATCAAGGAATTCCACGTCCAGACGCGCCAAAATTTGCGCAAAAAAAGGCAGGACCACGAGGACAACAAGATGGTTTGAGTGATCAGGTGTCAGGAAGGAGATCAAGGTCATAGAAGACCAGCAATAGAAGGATGATAAAAATGGAAGCAATCAGGTAACGGAATTTTCGATAAAGAAGTAATTTCTCTCAGTGATATCTGTTCTCCTGTTTTGGCTGTTTTTTAGGCACCTGCATATCAACACAAAAACATTCTTCCATCTTTGGTCTTAAATTATATTCTGTCCAGTAACAAAATTAGAACTTTATAATTCTAAGTTTGGGATTTATTCGCAGTACAACAAATTTTTTGTTGTATTTTCAAATTATACAAATTATCACTGCAGATGAAATTACATGAATCAATCAACATGCACGATAACTTGCCTTAATGAAAGAACTTTTTTCAAAAAAAAAGGATAAAATTTGATGATAAGTAAATAGTCTGGCCTAGTCTGGAATAAGTGAATAGCTTTACAAAATATTTTGCAACTTAAGCAAACAAGAAGCACATAGATTTGTGAAAATGTCACCATTCGATGTTAAGCGGTTATAGAACCACCTTCTATCAAGGTTGATCAGACGAAATAATTTCATTCCTGAATATGACTGCCCTTCAAGAAATATATCTTATCAATATATTTTGCAGCATAAGCCATTTCAACAACGCATGACAGACCTTGTCCGAATAAGCTGGTAGCAACATCGATAAAATCCATGATTTAAAATTAAACCTTAAATTCCACTAACGATAATTCTAGGTCTAAATAATTACTTCTTATTTACTCTTTACAATATCACTAAAAGTATATCAAAAGCTAGCCTTCTATCAAACAAAACAATCAGATGATGGATTTTTTGGGAATGCTTTGGCAAGTCTCATCTCGCTGAAGAAAAGAGTTGCAATAATTTCGCAGTTGAGCATAAACTTGCCGGATGACCCGATTTGGCCGCACAAGTCATTCCGATCGAATTAATACGCAGATGATTCGCCACATTATTCAGTTGCTGAATACCTATTTTTTCCATCGCTGAAATCTTTATACCTTTATTTCCTGAAATTTAATTGTTTCTGCGAAAACTAATACAGTAGCTCAATGTGTCTTCCCCACAAACAAACCATACAAACGTCTCTTCTTCACAATCAAATCTTCAGCATTAAAACAATTAAAAATTTGAGCTTATACACCAAATGAAAGTTTCAATTCGTCACTCTGCTCCTCTCTCTTTTACTTTCAATTAACAAGATCAACAACATAATTAAAATCCAAGATCATCCCATGGTATCATTACAAAGAAGTACATTATATCATCATTACACATAGAAGACTGATTGGTCAACAATCAATACGAAAACAAATATGTCACACACCATTACTTACGATGCTACTGTGTTATTGTTTACTTCAACCTTTTTTTCGGAAGCAGAATACAAGTCTTAAAGAAAGCGTTACTGTTAATTTGCAACAGTAACACTGTTTAAAATTAAAAAGATTTTAAAAACTTAAAATAATATGTAAATAAAGAAATGCATAACACAGGAATTTTTCAACCTGTTGCAAATGAATGAGTATTTAAAAGCACAAGGAAATAATTTTAAACAATCAAATGTAAGTAAAAAGACAAGTGAAAAGCTTATTCCATTGATAAACGGACTTAAAATTTATTTTCTAACTTTAACTTTTATGTTTTTGTTGTGAAAAATCTTTTGTCGTTTCTTTTAGTCAATTATCTTTTTCGTTCTATTGTTCAATCTGCCAGAGTTGCAGATGAAGTGACCAGTGTCATTATGCTTGTCATTAACATTTGCTATCAATTGCGAATTTGCCAATGCTTCAGTCTGGCACAGCTCATTTAATTCTCCGATCGACTTCATTTCCCAATTTGCTTCAAATTAGCACTTCCTTCAAAAATTAGCAATGTTTAAATTAGCACTTCCTCTCTCCTTCATGCAACAACGTTTTTACTCACATGAAAGAGTTAAAAGAAGTCTTAAAGCCAATACCATTTGTCGTTTTCATTCCTTTCGTAATGAATTTTCGTAGGAGGCTAATTTTAATAGTATCGCATATTATATGATTTTAAACCAATTTCGTCATCAAATATTTCTGAATCACGGCAACTTTTCGCGAACTGTACTGTACATTTTCAATTACTATTTTTCTCCATTAAATAATAAAAGCAAAACAAATCACTTAACATGACAATTGTTGCAAATGGCTTTTCTCACACAAATTCGCAACCAGAAATTGTTAGGGACACCAAATATGACATAAATTAAAACTCGTATTTCAAAAATTTCATTTAGTTCAAAAACAATTCAGAAGATTGATTCATGTAATTTCATCTGCAGTGATAATTTGTATAATTTGAAAATACAACAAAACGAATAAATCCCAAACTTAGAATTATAAAGTTCTAATTTTGTTACTGGACAGAATATAATTTAAGACCAAAGATGGAAGAATGTTTTTGTGTTGATATGCAGGTGCCTAAAAAACAGCCAAAACAGGAGAACAGATATCACTGAGAGAAATTACTTCTTTATCGAAAATTCCGTTACCTGATTGCTTCCATTTTTACCATTTTTTTATTGCTGGTCTTCTATGACCTTGATCTCCTTCCTAACACCTGATCACTCAAACCATCTTGTTGTCCTCGTGGTCCTGCCTTTTTTGAAAAAAAAAATTTTGGCGCGTCTGGACGTGGAATTCCTTGATGACTTCGAAGTCCTTTAAGTCTATGTCGATCTGGAGAACATGGTCGTCCGGAATTCACTTCTTCCATTAGTGATATAACGCAAGCATGCACTCTGTTCACTTCAACAGTTTGTCCCTAAAATTAATTTAGAGCTTTGATTTATATTTTATCGCAGATATATCAATCTTCTCTTTGTATGACTCAGATCTCTTTATCGCGTCGGAAAGTGCGCACTTATAATCAAATTTTCGCATAACTATGGAATTACGCTTTATTGTAACAGAAATGACTTATTTCTTTTAGTTTAAAAATCGGCCCAATTTCAGAAAATTCCTGCTGTTAAACAGTGATATTGATGATTTGAAGATATCAAAGATTTGCTTCATGAAATTGAAAATTTAAATTTAAATTTTAAATCTACCTCGCCTAGGAGGATTTTTTTACAGCAGCGAAAGTGATTTCCGCCTGAGCAAAAAGTGCCATAATGAAAAAGACACTTCTGGGACACATTGATGAAAATCAAAAAAACCAAACTTAGAGAAGAGACAACACTGAAACTGCTTGGTTATCATCGAGCATCTATTACTTTTATGCAGCTTTTGGTTCTGCTCCTAATGGTCCTTCTCATCCTTGTAATCTATCACTAATCCATTATTATCTACAAAACCTGTGGTCCAAGTACGTTTTTCTTTCGAACCATTTCGATCTTTCGGTCCTGGACTTCGACTTCGATTACGTTCACACCTTACCCTGACACTATTCGGCAGCGATTGTCCATCCGTCTGAGATGGAATGCATGCAACATTCATAATAGATAATATTTCTTAAATTGTAATGAAGCGTATCCTTCTTTTTAGAAATAATCTATTAGAGAACTTATTTGGGTTATAAAAGCAGCGTAGATAATAAATGATAAAATAGAGAAAAAATGCATTGGCTCAAAAGTCCGAAATTTGTTGCATGCGTGATGGTTTGAAATTTCTAAATTGCATTTCAAATCCTGAAATTTTTGATCTCTTGGTAGTTTTTAAGAAGCGGAAAAGATATTCCGAGTTTTTATTTTTCAATAAAAAATAGAAATCTTTGACATCTTCAAAGTCACAGTTGATAACAGAGATTCCAGAAGAAAAATTATATTATCATCAGATATGTAAAAGAATCTTCAACATTCAAATTGAATTTCAGTTGAGTGAATTTTGAACGAGAAATCTTCCATTTATACTGAACAATAATTTGATGTGAATCATTCTGGAATTCAATTAACAAGAATTAGAATAATTGATGAATATATTATTAAAAACTGTGAGCAAAAAAAGCAATTAACTAAAAGAATACGCAAAGATTATTCATAATAAGGATCGAATTTAATGAATATATTGTAAATCAATTGATCAATGAACTGCTGTTTTAATTAACATGTATAAATGGTGGTCATTATGTTTTTTGTATCAATACCACCGGTCAGTTGTTTAATTTCTCTCCATTTATTTGTTTTAAGGATAACCCTTTGTTGTACATCATCGTGAGGTTGTGAGCTATGCTGGGATATGCGTCAGCAGGGCCTTCAATGTCAGAAAAGTCCCAACCGAAGGATTAGGCAAAATGGGCTTGTTAGCTCTCGGGCAAACATCCTGTGAGAAGGACAATTCTTATTGCAAGCTTGGTAGATGGAGCTCGATTAGTCCTTGAAAAGTTATTCATTTAAGAGAAGGATACTCCAACCAAAACTTATGATCTGAAGATCTCACTGTTATCATCCAACCTTGCTAGACTCTGGCAGAACTCTGGAGTAAAGAGTAGAGACAATTCTGCGTGCTATACAAAAATATTCATTGCGCAGGTTAAATGAATTCATTCAACGCGGATGAATCTTTCAGATCTTCCTTCGTTCGTTAATCAGAATGACTAATGGAAATAATATATCATTTCGTGTAAATTTATTTAACCAGCATAAACTGACATCAAATAACTGCATCGGACACCGGCCAAATTCCCAAATCACTTTTGTTTCGCGAAAGCTCAAAATCTATCATTCCAACCAATTTCCGAATTCCCTCAACCTTTATTCTTCTATCATTCATTTGATCTAATCTTTCTCTCTTCTTTAAAATCACTGCATGAAAGTTCATAGATAAAAATTCATCAGTAATCACTTCATTTTGCTGCATTTCAACACAATCATTCCACAAAGAAATGTTTCTTTTGTTTTATGAATTCCGAAAAGATTTATATCAGTTATCATTCTTTCCAATTTAAATAAATGGAAAAATTTAACTTGAAAATTTATTGCATTGTGCGTTATTTTGAAATACAAATTTTTGCATTGATTTCCAGAAATTATTGTAATTTTCTAGTTCTGAGCAATCAGCTATTTATTTGACCTAAGAAATTAAAAGGTAAAAATATATCAGTAATCGGAAAAATTCTATTTTGTGGAAATTGAGTTCTATTTCGTTAGAGAATGATTAGAATTCTTAAACATCTCTTTTGGCGGCGTTCCGACGTTTATTTCCAAATTCTTGAAAATTTTTGAAAGATTGAAAATTTGAGAGTTTGATTGAAAATTCAGATTATTTTTCAACAATCAATTTTAGTTTTGTCAGCATTAATGAATCGTTTCAACACTTTCTAGCTAGTTATCTGTACTGTTTCCGTGATTCAAGCAAGTTTATCTAATGGATTGCTTTTACCTTAGAATGATAAAGTTTGAAAGCATGAATTTCATTATTAGCAAGCTTTATTTCTAAAATTGCACGCCACAAATTGAAAGCGCCACAACTACCGGCAGAACGATGCGGAAGAGATGGATGTTAAGGAAAGCCAGGGAAGAGTGATTTTCCAGAACCAGAAAGGTCGCAAGGTAAGCGAGGTATGAAGGGAGAAAAAGGACCAGTAAGACTAAAAGTCTGAAATCCGAAAAGACCTCAGGGATAAATAGGTCCTTGAGGTCGGCGAAGAAGCAAGAAGCAATCGCTTTAAGTGTTCCTTGTTCTCTCATTTTGATTTGTTGATTTGCACCAAGTATCAAAGAAATGTCTTTTTCATTACGCCACAAAGTTTCTAGGTGTTAATAAAGCTTTTTGAAATTTGGCTACCCATAAATTGAGTGAAAGATGAAGTAAAATGTTTAACGGATATTTCACCTCCTGCACTGAACACAGGATTAGTACAGTGAAAACAGAAATTGCAAATTTGCTTAAATTTCCATCCTCCTCAATGAGGAAAAACAAAAAAAGTATTAATATAGGTGTTAGAGTGTAAATCAAAAAAACCTTAAATTAATTTTGGATACAAATTGTTAAAGTGAAAAGAGTAAATAAACGAATGAAATTAAACGAGTGAATCAGTTTGAAATAAGAGAAAAAACTGAAAGTTAATATATAATCATAACATTTTCGGCATATTTTTCTTCACTTATCCAATATAAATACTTAAGACTTTATTGTTTTTTGTTGAACGCAAATTACATTGCAATTAGTTTTTTATTTGTTCATAATCTTTATTCTGAATAAGCTTAATTAGGTGAAAAAACGACGCATTCTAAGTTCAATATGGATAACTTATATCAATTGGAATAGCTAATTATATGAATTATTGATTAATTAATTCGGCTGATATCACATAAATTACACCTTATTAACATGAGCTTTTCAAAAAATTTGATTAAATTTTAGAAATAATAGGCTTAAACTTCAACGATACGGTTCACAATGGACAAATCGTACAACATCCTCGTAAACAAGCGGTCCAATGTGGTCCGCTTCTACTATGCAGACTTTACTGTGACATATGTTATTGTCTCTGGTTTGATAATTTAATTTAAATGAACCAAAATGTAAGTTTATATCAGGAAATATTTTTGTCATTGGAAAATTTAATTCAGCATTTCTAACGAGTGGAACAGGAATCGATAGTTATTTCATTGGCAGCATGAGAAAATATCAATAGTTAGCCGGCTTTTTAAGCTGTTGATTTTTAAGCTGTTCGTTTGATTAGTCAACTTTCGTCAGTTCTCATGTAAATTCCGAATTGCTAAATAGAAAAAGCTAGCTTTATATGCTTGATAAGGTATAAAATTGGTAAAAGTTTAAATTCTTCAGAAAATTTTTCTAAACGCATTCTAGACAAGTCATATGTCGTGAAATCGTTTGTCAGTTGTGAAAAAGAATATGTTTAAAAGGACTGACTTACATACTTTTCGATATTGTTGCAAATTAGATTTGGATTATACAACTAGTTGCAGCTCTTATTGTTGTCCAGATATCAATTATAATAGAAAGATATATGAAATAATACTAATTATTATAATGTAGGCATTAATGTGACGAGTCAATGTTCAGGTTTGAGGAGGATTCAGGATTGAGAAAGGCTTTGAAAAGACATAGTGATATAACAAATAATCTTATAGGACGTTTTTTTTTGGGCGAATCAAGGCGAAGGCTAGTGTTGGTAGTAGGAGTTAGTTTTAGTAGAACTGAAACAATGATCTTAGCGCATTTAGAGAGCCTTTATATGGATGTGAATTGTTACAATAAATTAGCTAATCAGATCAAACAGAATTACAGAGTATTAATCAATCTCATTTCCGGAACTAGGCATTATTAAACAGTCTTATTACCGGAAGTAGGTTCTATTAACCAGCCAGTTGTAAAAATTCGTATTAAAACACTAATTCAATCTCAGTCGGGTTTGTCATTCGGTTGGAGCGTTTGATAAAGAGTAGATGAAGTGTGGAACAGAATAAATCTAATTTTACTTTGATGACACTTATAACCAAATAGATCATGAAAATGCTAACGCTAAAATTGATGAGACGCTAATGTGTCAGAAAACTGTCCATCTGTTCTTGTATTATTCCGTCACTTTGTCGACTCCATATCTAATTTTTTCTGATAATTCATTGCCTTCTTGGTCGATTTCTTCCCAAATATTCCATTCTGACTGTTTGCTAGATAATTGTTGAAAGTTTATTGTTGTTATATCATTTCCAGCTCCGCGTTCGATTTCATAGTGAACAGTGATATCATTGACAAATCTTATTGATTGTAATTCGAAGTTCTTTGGTTTGCAAGGCGTAATTTGCAAGATTCCATTGATACGTTTTGCGATTATGTCGTATCTTTGTAGTATTAGGTTAATTGCTACATTGGGATTATTGTATGTTACACATTCAATGAGTGTTAATAGGTTATCACAAGTACGACAGCTCTGTTGATAAATTTCATTGAATTTTTGCTTGAATTCTTCTTGAAAATTATCATGGAGACGTTGAAATCTGGTATTTTTTGAATCAATAGTTTTTCCCTTCAATTTTTTCCAACATGAGTAAAACTTATTTTAGGCTGAAGTTACCTGGTTTGTATTTCGGTCAGAGTTTCCTGTACTTATTTTATCGATTATAATACTATTACCCATTGACTCAAGATTAATAAAATAAAAAAAAAAAAATAAATTTTACACATGTTTTCTGATTTTGATTTTTATTTTATAATCAGTTCGTTTGTCCTAACACAGTCATTAGTGATGAAAACTGAAATGACCAGCTAAATAACCAGCGCTTCTTCCGCAAATTATCAAATGATTACAGCAAATATTGCTTCTTTTTTTAAAAAAATGGTTTTATTTGTTTAAAAGAAAAATTTAATCATTTGATGACGGGATTCGTTTAATGCTCAGTGTTAATCATTTACAACCGCTTCTGCTTGTTCGGTATAATGATAACGCTTCCTGTCTAAATAATCCGGATTTTCCTCATTCAGTGCTGTAACAGTGGTTTCCACTGCTGTATTGTTAACGATGTTTTTTGCAACAATCATTTGGGCATGATGTGTGGTATTCCAAAACTTGAAAATGTGGTCTTGAACATATGTGGAAATGAGATCTGACTGATACCTTCACGAAGAAAAATCACATACCTCATAACGCATAATGAATTTTTACTATTATCAGTGCTTTTATATTCATTAAATTTTTTTTGCATTTGCAATTAAACAAATGAACGAAACCGGTTAGAATGATAATATTACAAAATGTTATGATCAAATAATTACTGCAAATGAGAATTATTATAATCCTGATTTTTTTTCTTTCATACATATTATTTATGATTAAACTAAAATTTAATTAACTGATTAGTTATGGAATTCCTAAGAACTTCTAAAAATGTATATATTTGCTTTTAATGTGGCGAAGAATTAAAAAAAAAATTAACTGATTGCAAGAAAAGAAAAGATATATAAAAAATGTACCAAGTGAAACAGATGGACAAACTCGTCCAATATGGTAATGTAACGCAGCTAATGCTGGCAAATGTAATAATGCAAACCAAAAATTTATGAATAATATTATAAAGATATTTGTAATAACCTGAAATAAACAAATGGCTATTAATTAGTTAATAAATAATACAACAATAATAACGATAAAAATGCAATGACATTAACAGCAATAACAACAAGAGCAATTACAAAATAAAAAAATAAAAAAAAAACAATAAAAGAAAAAAAACGAAAAACACTGACAATAATGGCAATAGCAAAACAAAACAACTGTAACGACGATATTTATAATAATAAAAAAACAAGAAATACAAGACAACAAAACAAAAACAACAAAATAATAACAACAAAACAAGACAACGAAACAAGAACAGCAACGAGAACAAAAACGGCAGCAGCAACAAAAGCAATGAAAAAACAATGACAATAACAATAACATTAACAAGAATGGTAACAAACACAATTACAACAATAACAAAGCAACATTGACAACAGTAGCAATAACTTCAATCTCGAAGCAGCAATAAGGATAGCAGCAAGATAACAACAGTAGCAACAGTAATGGAATAATTAATCAAATACGATCTAATTAACCAAATTGTTTTTATTTCTGATGATAATAAAACAATAATAAAAGGGAAAAAACCCCACTGCGTTTTTTAGAACATTATTTTCCCTCAAATTTTACATTATTGCTTAGATTAGATTTGTATTCATTAAGTAAATTTTGCACATAAAAATTTCAGGAACTAATATAATGTCCAGTTAAATACCATGATGTTAAATACCATGATGATATTCAATTTAATTTGAGATCGATTTCAATTGATATGCGATAATATGTCTTAGTTATTATTACTATAAACAGAGAGAGAGAGAGGCAAACAGAAAGGGATGAGGAAGGAGAGCGATAGATGTTAATTAATGATATTATGATTGCGGATAGAGAGAGAGGATGAAAGGGAGAGAGATTTTTTACTGATCGTATTATATCATCGTGATAAAATTAAAATTTTGACAACTGTAAATTGTATTACAAAAAGATTAATTGAAAATTAAATTTCAGTTTGGGAAATGTAATCTAAAATTTAATTAATTAAACAATTTTAGCGATTGCAAAATTTTTGAATTACATAAAATTAACGTACTCCAATTGGATTCAGAATTGGTATGATACCCTCAGATGCAATACTTTGAATAACACGTGATGTACCAAGTAATGTATCAACTGTTGAACTCAATGATGAAACATAAAGACCGGTGAGATACAAGAATCCCGTAAATGATACTTTTTCACCGATTAACGTATCACAGATCAGATATGCTCGATTAACAAATGATCCAAGAAGTAGTATAACTGATGAGATAATCGTTGAATTAAAATTATTTAATTAAACTGTTAATAGATAAATTAGCTGAAGGAAAAAAATTAAAACGAAATCATTTAAATAAATTTAGATATGCTCTTTAATGCTAATTCGCTATTTGAAAAATTAAAAAAAATTTTTCTTAATTTTTTTTCTAATCGATTTATAATTGATTTCCTATCGCTCCTAGTAGATTTGAAAGATAACGATGTTCCCAGCTGTTCCGGAATAATAAAAAGCTAGACGAAGCAATTAGTATAGAGTAGATCGATAAGGTTAATAAAATAATTGAATTCACAATGCCGCAGAAAGTTTTATCGCGTGTTCCATGTAAACCATAATCTGTTAGTTTTAAAATTTGGAAAAAGCGAAAATTATTTACCTAAGAACAATTGCAGACAGTTCGCCTACAGGTATACTGAGTCGCGGGTTTTTCAGGTCACCGCTCTTATTCACCTCTGTACAAGTGTTAATTTATTTTAATTCGCTTAGAAAATTTAAAATCCGAAATTATAAATTTTCAAACTGAGTTTATTTGAAAATTAATGAGAGTTAGAAAAGCGGAATCACTTCATTCATTCCGTTCTTTTCACTTCGTGCAATTCAAATTTGAATGTCAAATAAGTTTTGGAAAATTTTTATGTCAACCAAATTCTATAATTTGCAAAAAGATTTTCAATTTCATTTTTGTTCCCTAAATTTGAACATCATATCTTTTTACTTTAATAGTTACTCAATAATAGAATGACATGAAAAAAATTATTAATATATAAATTATGTTAATTAGTTTTTTATTGACACTTTAATTGCTATTAACTTTAACACTGATTGTTACTGGTTCCCAATAAATTTGCGTTTAAATGTCAAACTCAGTTTTTTTGATGTAAATTTTGTAATTTTTTTTAGATA
>JBAMDO010000420.1:0-22558 GCA_037074765.1 Mansonella perstans
GTCGCATTATAGGCTGAGGATTGCTTGTTTTTTGGAGGTGAATTTAGGGGTTAAGGGTTAAAGATTATTAAGTTTTTTCTAGTCCACTATTAGCTGAATGCTAATTTAATCTCATTCGTTTTAAAAATCATCTTTATGAATTACTATTTTTAATAAATTACAAGGAAGCACCTTTATTGAAACCTCTTTTTATTATTTGAGAGATGATAGAGTACTCTAATTTTGTGATATTACTTCTTCAGTTGTAAAAAATTAATTAGTCTGTCGATTTTCCAAACTTCAAAAGGGGGTTGATATCGCAAATACTTGGTAATATAGACTTTTAAGAGTTAATCGAAAAATCATCGTAGATGGTTGGTCAAAGAATGCCAGTAATTCTTGAAGCTGTCTATAAAATTCGTTACACTTTTTTATTTTACAAATACATTATGTTTTCAAACCCTTACAGACGAACATGACAACGGTAACTATCCCGGGTTCTCTCGTGAACAAACGAAAAAAGCACTTTCTTGGTATGCCTGCACCAGCAGGTTACGTTGCTGGTGTTGGCCGTGGTGCAACTGGTTTTACCACACGTTCCGATATCGGGCCGGCTCGTGACAGTACCGACTTACCGGAGCTACCACCAGCTGGTCCAACAAAAAAGGCCCGCGAAGATGATGATGATAAGAAAGATGATAACGAGGACTTGAATGATTCCAACTATGATGAGGTCGAGCCAACTACTTTTTTTACCGAATTATAGTGGAAAAATTGACACTGTTTATTGTAGTTCGAGTTGGAGATTTAAATTAATTAGTTAATTTAATTAATGTTTCTCATATCTAGCTATAAGTATTTGCACAAAATATCTCCTTAATTGGTATTTTTTCTTGATATTATTTGGATTTATTTATGTGAAGTTTCATCTTCATTAGCAATTAATAGCTTTTTTCTGATATGCCATATTGAAATTTCAGTTCGAAGGTTATGGTGGAAGCTTGTTCTCAAAGGATCCTTATGATAAAGATGACGAAGAGGCAGATGAAATTTACAGTGCTGTTGATTCTCGGATTGATGAGCGTCGGAAAGAATATAGGTGAGCATGTTCTCTATTGGTGTTTATTGGGATTAGTTAGCACTTTTCCGATCACTGATTTAATGAACTGCTTACCGTTCAATTTTTTTGACTAGTTGCTACTTGATTTAGAGAGAAGAAATATAAAGAGGCAATTGAAAAATATCGTAAGGAACGGCCAAAAATTCAGCAGGAGTTTTCTGATTTGAAGCGTCAACTGTCTAACGTGACGGAAGCAGAATGGTCGGCAATTCCAGAAGTTGGTGATATTCGAAATAAAGCGAAGCGTAACCCACGAGCGGACAAGTACCATTTTTTAATTCTTGTTACAGAGCTTTTCATAATGGTCACTGTTTGTGATTTCCAAATTTTTATTTTTTAGGACATCAACATAAGTTCTGCGCGCAATAATGGGATTTTAGAAGTCGAAATCATCAATTACTTCTTATTTGTTATGGTTTTTAGGATTACTCCAGTGCCAGACTCGATAATTGCTTCTGCAATGTCATACGGTCAGATGAGTACCCAGATGGATAGTCGTATTCAATCAGGTCTGCTAACACCAATGGGTTCCGGCATTACCTCAACATTTAATGGGATGACTTCTACCTATAGTAGCGGTTTTATGTCCACACTAAGCGGCATAAAAAGTGGCTTGTTAACACCAGGCTGGAAAACGGGAATACGGTCCGGTTCTGCGTCATCTGCAGATCTTGATTTACGAAAAATTGGCCAGGCTAGAAATGCAATCATGGATATCAAACTAAATCAGGCATCTTTTATTTACATAAATTGCTAGACTTATAACAGCATTATGCAGTGAGATTGGGTATTTATTTTTAGAATCCAATTCATTTGCTATACTTTATGTCTGAAGAATATTAGAATTTTGATTTTGTATTTTGTATTTTGCATCTTAAATCTCTCATGTACTACTTGTCACAAAGTTTTATTAGTTCTACTTTTGGTCTGAATGTAGAAGCGGTATTATTTGATGTAAAGATTAACTCCGATTAAAAAAAATCTTTTGTTAGACAAGGTTGGCTTTGTCATCTTTTTGTAGAACAAGCTTTTCATTCAGGTTTCGGATTCCGTTACGGGGCAAACAGTGGTGGATCCAAAAGGTTATCTAACAGATTTGCAATCAATGATACCGCAATACGGTGGTGATATTAATGACATCAAAAAGGCTCGGTTGCTTTTGAAATCAGTTCGAGAAACCAATCCTCGCCATCCACCGGGTAAAATTACTTGTTATATTTGTTCTTATTTTTGAGATTAACTTTTCGTGAAGTTTATTTCAAGTATTTAATCTCTACAGTAGAATTTTTCTTTATTTTCTGCCGCATGGCAGATACGGTCGATGCTGAGTCAAGTTCCACGTCAATTATACCAAATTTGTCTTATCCATGTATTAAATTTCAATTCATTGTGATTTCAGCATGGATCGCGTCGGCGCGCTTGGAAGAAGTGGTCGGGAAATTGCAAGTAGCCCGTAATTTAATCATAGAAGGCTGCGATCGAAATCCAAAGAGCGAAGATTTGTGGCTGGAATCAGTTCGTTTACATCCTCCGGATACGGCAAAAGCTATTGGTAATGCATTATTCTCAAACTGATCTAATTGTGTTTTAAATTGCATAGATTCATTCTTGAAATACCAAAGTTATTTCTGCAGTGGCTGCTGCCGTTCGTGCATTGCCAAATTCGGTACGCATATGGATGAAAGCAGCTGAGCTGGAAGAAGATTTAAAAGCGAAGAAGAAAGTGTTCCGCAAAGCGCTAGAACAAATTCCAACTTCAGTACGTCTATGGAAAGCGGCGGTAGAATTGGAGGAACCAGAAGATGCCAGAATTTTACTCACAAGGGCTGTGGAGTGCTGCAGGTGTGGAAGTCCACTGTTTTAAAAACTTTTGAATTTTAATTCTTTCATGTTTTTGAGACTTACTTCGATTTATCTTACGTAATTCATTAACTTTCTGTTGTAACCAGACATGATAATACTTTACTGGGTTCACTAGATTAATTAAATGAAAACTGTTTTGCAAGGAACAGCTTTGATGGACAAATTTCAGTACTTCAACGGAGTTGTGGCTAGCATTGGCACGTCTAGAAACATATGAAAATGCACGCCGTGTTCTAAACAGAGCTCGTGAGCATATCCCTACTGAACGACAGATTTGGATTAGCGCTGCAAGGCTGGAGGAAACTCGAGGACAAAGTGATATGGTTGATAGGATTATCGAAAGGGCTATTACTTCTTTGAAAGCGAATATGGTGGAAATCAATCGTGAGCACTGGTTGAAAGATGCTGTTGATGCTGAAAAAGTATATTTCAATATGTTATTGAGGGGATTTCAAATCTTTAGAATTCGTTTTTTTTTACACTGGACTAGATAACGAACAGAGTCATTTTTAGGCTAACTGCAGACTCACTTCGCAAGCTATAATTTCACATGTGCTTGGAATTGGTGTTGAGGAAGAAGACCGAAAGCATACATGGATGGAAGATGCAGAATCGGTAATTTCACGATCTTTTTACGATTCCTGCTATTTGAATTTCTGCAGGATGTGCTTGTTATTCGAAATCAATTTTAAAAAATGAATGAGTTTTGTATACAGTACTGCTTTTTTTTCACCATACATAATTAAAATTTTTTAGATATAGCATAAATATATGAAAAGTTTAATTTTCAGTTTGTTGCTCAAGAAGCATATGAATGTGCTCGTGCGGTATACGCTCATGCCTTACTTGTTTTCCCAAGCAAAAAAGGTATTTGGTTTGCTGCAGCGCACTTTGAACGGAACCATGGTACAACGTAAGTTTCTTTAGTAGTTATGTTGATTGTTCTTAGTCAGCCAAAGGATAGGAGTTAGTACACATTGAGTGGAGCAACTTTTTATCAGAGGAAACAAAAAAAAGTATCGGTGATTCTTAATGATATTAGTGATGGTTACATTCGAAAATTTTAATTATTTCATAAGAAAATTGCATAATTTTTAGAGAAAGCTACGATCAGCTGTTGCAAAAAGCGGTGGAAAAGTGTCCAAAAGCAGAAACGCTGTGGTTGATGTATGCGAAAAGTAAATGGTTGGCAGGTGATGTAAAAGCTTCTCGTGAAATTCTTGCAAGAGCTTTTCAGGTTATATTTTTTTCAAATGCATAATATTAAGTCTCTGGTAGTTATTTACTTCCACTGCATTGCTTTGTTGCCACAAATGCTTAGAAAATTTAAAGATTTCTTGATTAATGATGAAAAAAATGATGTTTGATTTCAGAATAATCCAAATTCAGAAGAGATTTGGATGGCTGCTGTAAAACTAGAATCCGAAAATAATGAATTTCAAAGAGCTCGTAAATTGTTGGAAAAAGCTCGAGAAATCGCTCCTTCTCCACGCATTTATCTTAAATCTGTTAGGTATTTTAATTTAAATTGTTTCAGCTTACTTTCAAGATCATTGAGATAGAAATCTATCATTTTTTTTCATCATCTCGTCGTACTGTGATCTTTTTATTTTGTTGAAATAACGTTAATAACATAGTCACTTTGAAATGTAAGAGATGTGGGTATAGCAAGCAGTTTGGAAATGGTTACCTAAATGCTAACACGTTGGTTTCCTCATTATGCAATTTTCATTTGTGAGAATCGATATAAAATCTGAAAAAATGTGACTGAGGAAGTGTTTTGAAATTTGCTTATTTAAACGAATTATACTGGCCTGTTTCAGTCTTTGTACTTTCAGATTAGAATGGTGTTTGAAAGATTTAACTGCTGCTAAAAAACTTTTAACGGAAGCATTGGAACAGTTTCCAGAAACCCCAAAGCTATATCTTATGATGGGTCAAATATTTCAACAGGAAAAGAATTACAGTGAAGCACGCCGGTATTTCACTGATGGTGTAGGCTTTTAAAGCATTTCATTCTTACCTATTTAAAATTTTATTTGAAATTCCAGCTCTATTATTGTTAGCCAACTTCCATTCCAGATTGTTTTTTTTCGAGTTTTTTCAGGTTAAACATTGTCCTACTTTCATTCCAATTTGGATTTGGTTGAGCCGCTTGGAAGAATCACAAAATCAGACAATAAAAGCTAGGTCTGATCTGGAAAAAGCTCGTTTGCGTAACCCGAAAAATTCAGAACTCTGGTAAATCTACGTTTATTTGAAGTGCTGAATTGGAACTAGACATTTATTTTTAAGATTGAAGAGTCTTCAGATTAGAAAATCTTACTTTACAAAAATTTAGGCTAGAAGCTATACGAATTGAAGCACGAGCTGGTTTGAAGGAACTTGCTCAGGAAAGATTGGCTCGGGCCTTGCAAGAATGTGAGCATTCAGGTAATCATAAGCCTTTTTGGTTTTCTTTCTTGGTTTTTTATTTATAAGGTAATCGCTCCTTTATAAAAATTGGTTTCTTTTCCATCCTGCGTACTTCTACGTCACTTTATTTCAATTTTATTTTCAATTTTTTTTTTTTTTTTTTAGTGCCATCATGATGTTGCCTAATATTATTTGAATGACCATCAAAAAAGTTTCCGAGTATATGCTTTTTATTGATGCTTTTCTAGCAAATTATAGAAAGTAAAAGAACTTTGGACATGGAATTTAAATAAAGTTGGCTCAATTCGAAAATTGCAGGACGTCTATGGGCGGAAGCAATTTTCATGGAAGAGCGCCATGGTCGACGCACAAAATCAGTTGATGCTCTGAAGAAATGTGAACATAGCGCTGATGTTTTACTAGCTGTGGCTAAATTGTTTTGGACAGAACGGAAGATCAGGAAAGCGCGTGAATGGTTCCAGCGAACTGTCAAAATTGATCCTGATTTTGGGGATGCATGGGGATTCTTTTACAAATTCGAATTGTTACATGGTTCACAAGTAAGTGTAAGATAATGCAGTTTTATTTCACATTGGTCCAGAAACTATTGCTTGGTTGAGTCCCCTTATCTGCTGGAGAAGTCTATTTAACTGATTTATTATTCATAGTTCTTGAGAATATCCGAAACGATTGAGATATATCTCATGATGACATTTAAAATTTCTAAGTTGTTTTTTCTTTTTTAAAGGAAGAACAAGATTTGGTGAAGAAAAAGTGCTTGCAAGCTGAACCGCGACACGGTGAATTGTGGCAAAAAGTGTCAAAGGATGTGGAAAATTGGCGTAAGCGAACGGATGAGATTCTGGCTGAACTTGCTGAGAAACTGGAAATACCGCGGTAGTAGTGTCATATTAACTTTTCGCGATTTTGTATATAAGTTATCCGTAAATCAATGACATTAAATAGCGCTGAGTAGAATATAGAATAACTTTGCTAAATTTTGCTGTATAAGAAAGAAAACTTCATTAAGTATCATCCAGTATTACTTTTTTTCTGGTACCATGCTGAGTTGGCCTAATTATCAGAAATTCCTACTTAAAGTTGAAAACGAATCTGTTTCATAATGACATCTAAACAATTTTCCGGTCGTTCCATTACTAATATTTTCATTTTATTCCAGTTCTTTGATCTTAAATTGGCATATCTATTTAGTGTACTCTGATTTACATATTTCTTTATTGCTTTTTTTTTCTATATCCCATTAATTGTCTTGTTGTATACTACATGATCTATTTTAATACTGAGGCCAAACTTTGAATTTAGTTTATTCATGAGGATTTTTATAAATTCTGTTTAGGGACTTTTTGAATAAAATTTAATTTGTTTATGCTGCTAGTGTTTTTTTTTTTTTATTGATAGCGATTTATAATTAATTGATCTAATAAACTGTTTTCATATTTACTTCTCATGCATACTTCTTTTTGGTGTTTCATCAAGCAATAAAACATCTTTGGGTGTTGGCTTAATTTCTTTTTCCTATTGGGATGGATTTCAATAACGATAAGGAGTGGTGTTTCGGTTCATCTTTATTTGAGATATCGGTTATTATTTCTCCTTATATTAAGTCAGCCATGCTGTACGTTATTTCCACGAATTTAACAAGAACCAATAATGAGTTTGTAAGAGTTAGTAATTAGTACAAAAAAAGAAACGAGATAGTAATTACGAGTTAGTAGTGGCTCCGTTTCAAATTAAAGTTCAAGTTTTTCAATTTGAATTTTGATTGCAAGCTTTTAGTTCGAATTTATTTCCGCATTATTCTAATGGGCTCTTGAAATTTGTTTAAGCATCTAATTTACAGCTAACAAAATAAATTGTTTTATGTAATATTATCAATTTTACTTATTTCAATCCTGATCTACGATGATCAAATGCAGAAAAGGAGTTTTTCTAATTTTTGATGAGTTAAGTAATGCGATCTAATATTCAGAGTTCTTTCTGAAATATCATGAATGTTGTTTGTATTAGCATACGACGATTTTATTTTGATCTCTTATTGAATCTAAGAGCTTACTATATGTATATTGCAAATTTAGTTTAGTGAAATTTTAGATCTGTTATGCTTAGTTGGCATATTCGCTTGCTATTTTGCAAGCCAAGTTTTGGATTGGTGAATAGCACACATATACTAATTAGTTGTAACTATCATATTTCATCAAAATTGTGTTGTGCCGCAAAAGTGGAAGAAGCAAATTCAGAAGGTAATGAACAAGTAGAAGAAGCTATTGGTTATGCATATAATACTGTCGAGAAGAAAAAAGGCCTTTATAAGCCGAAACATACATTGGAGGAACAAATAGCTTATATGAATAGCAAGGGTATATTTTAATTTTTTTGTATTGATTTGTTATAAAAATGAAGGAAATACAATTTCATTTTTTTTTTTCCAAAGCATTGCAAATTATTTTAGTATAGGAATGAAAAAATGTTTTTTTTTTGACATAAATGACAATATTTTGTAGTGTATGCGGATGCGTATAAAGGAATGCCAGTCTATCATTTCTACAGACGTAATTTCAAGGGACAAGCTATTTTTATGCCAAAACCACGGATGTTTTGTATTGATAAGGAAGGAAAATTCAAAGTAAATAACGCTTGCCCCATTTGTCGAGATGAATATTTATTCTTCGATTATCGGGTGATTTTTCCCAATATGTTCATTGCTGATATTTTTTTAGGTTATATTTGAGAACAGTGAGATAAAATAATTTTTACTTATTTTATAATCCAGTATATGTTATAGCTGAAATAATATATAAGTGAAATTAGGAATAAATTTTTTTAATAGGAATTGACTTTCGTTTATAAAAGAAAGGATTAAATGTTGATTAAACAGTAGCATATATGAAGAACAGTGATAATTTAAAGTGCTAAGCCTCATTTGTATGTTTCAATACTTATTCTATTGTCCATTACAGAGTGACATAGTATTTGGGACATCAAAAATTTCTCTGCTTAATATTTATGTCTATTAGCTGGACACTGAGAAAATAAGAAAAAAGAAAATAACAGATTCAATAACAGATTTTTTTTTTTTATTAAACTTTTTTTTTTCAATATTAAACATTTCAGAATCCTGCTTTAATTCAACAGTTTCTTTTCGATCAAACTGATCGCATATTACCTCTCAAAAGATTGGGTTTATGTTTTGATCAATATGCGCAGCTTCGAGCACAATTACTGAAAGCAAGAGAGCATGGTTTGTTAATATTTTTCAAATATTTTTGCCTCTCCCCTGATAAAAATACATATTGTCATCCTATCTCAAGGATACTGACACGAGATGATTTTATCGCATATTGCTTTTTTATCTGTTATTTTATTCTTTTCATTGAATAATTTGGAGGAAATTCTGTAATTCGAGAAAATGAGAAATTTAATTTAGGTAGACAAGTGCTTAGTATAATGTCTTGAATTTGTTGCTTGGCCAGTTGATTTTCGTTTATGAAAATTGGACTTATTAGGATTAAAAGTTTAGAAATTTGTGGAAAAAACAGTTGTAATAATGATTTAATATTCGCATTTTGAAATGCGCAGAAAATTAATGGAATAAAAAGTTTTTAGAAAGGCAAAAACAGCATAATCATCCTTTGCTTTCCCAATGCATTATTCATTTCAGCTGATGACAGAAAAATTTCGATTGCACATGTGTTCAATATGTGTTCAAGCTAAAACTTTCTTATTATCTTGTAATAATTGAATAAATTGAAATTTTTTAGGTTTCATTAAATTCGCTGTACCATTTCAAAATTTTGACTACAAAACCTGGTACCCATGGTGGGATAAAGAAGACGACCACGTATACGTACGTCGCGAAGTACCAATTGAAGAAATTCATAAGCAACCGCTGGTGATTTTCCCGGTTCATAATCGTGATTACAATAATGATTGGGATCAGTATTGGCTACGGTATAATAAATTTGTACAGCGATGCAAATAAATGTTCAGATTTCAGTTCGAACCTATTTATTGCCGAGTAACATGATTGAGTTCAATTCAGAGACGTTCTTAATTTTATTTTTAACTCATAACATAAACCTTCTGTACAATTTTCATTTTGATTATTGTTGTAGGTGTTGTCTAGGATATTTGGGATACCTTGATAGATTTCAAGTCATTGTGTACGCGATGATAATTTTCTCGAATTTTTTCAACAGATATTTCAAAAATTTAGATGATCAACATAATGCTGCTAGTCGCTTGATATGTCATCGATGCAAAATCAAATTCATTCAATATTTGGTTTTGAATCAAATTCAAATTTTTCGTAAATTTCTTCCAGTTTTTTAACAAATTCGGCCCTATTTTTTCGATATTTGCCACATGCGAGGACCTGAAAATTCACGTGAAGTCAAGTCTAATTACACAAAAAATACTTCAATTTTAGCAAAACTATAAGAGAAAAATAGTTTAACGATTGTACAATTTTTATATTATAAACTTTCTTATTACAGAAGAATTTATGGAACATTTCCATCGTTCGTAAAATTTTTCTTGAATTGCTTCTAATTGAATAATGGGATGACTCACGTGATTGACAAGATTCAGGCTATCACTAATTCGATGACAACTGCCAAATACATCCGTATATTTATTTTGTATCTAAAGTAGTGATTTGATCGATAAAAATGAAAATGCATGGCATCATCTAATATTGATTCCATACAATACATTTGAAATTTAATTTGAAGTTATACCTTTTTCAATTCATTTTCCTCAAATGTTAAAACTGATAAGACGACAATACCTGAAAAATTCATTGCATTCTTTTCATTGATTCTACGCAAAGATTTTTCAACTTTTTTTGGAAAAATAAGTTTTAATTGGAAATTCAAATTTGAAATTTAGGCTTTGTAAAATGAAATTTTATCCAAAGACATCAACAATACAGGAAAAATAAATTTTTTGAAAATTGATGACTGGATTTTAAATTGGCCTAGCACAGCAGTTTTTGAAGTGTGTAAATTTTTTGAAATTCTCAAAATAACAGCATTCATGTGCTCTATAATTTCAACAGAGTATGTAAAAGCAACTGTGAAATCGGCGATTTGGTGAAGTTGTTGAACAGTTTTTGAGTTTTCGAAAATGGTCAGAAGGTCAAAAGGTTGAAAATTAGCTAGCAATTTAATATTGTGCAAATAGTAGAAATTGCAAGAAAAATAAACCATTTTCGGTTAATGCTTCCTTAATAATTTTCAAATTTCGTTTCAATGTAAAGGCCCTGATCGGGCATATCACTTCAACAATTTCATCATAGCAAGCATCGATAAAGATCACATCGAATTTAGTATATTGGCCTTGAAATTTCAATTCTTATTGACAGCACTATTAAAGTAGCAACAATATTCAATATTAGAAATGGCATTATTTCTGTGTATAGAAAGTTAAGATTAAATTTAATCCTTAATCGAATAATCATCACTACAACTTGCAAATTTTTTTACTATGAGAATCTTTTATATGCAACTAATTAATTAAAAAGTAATTTAAAAAAATGAAACGCACTTAATGTTTTCTGCAAATAGTACATGCCATCCTCAATGATTACTCGTTGAAAACTGTCTTCAATTAAACCAAAATATTTCTTAGCTATTTCATACATTCCTTGTTCTAATTCAATTACTGTTATGTTCATCTGAAATTTTGTTTTCTAAAAAAAGTTTAAACTTTTTCATATTTTTTGGGCAAAATACATAACTTTGAACAAAATGCATAACTTAAAATAGAAGGAATTTACTCTTAAGATAATCCATAAAAGGTTAATGGGATGAAAAGTAAATACTGAGTTCATTTTAGCTTTCAATAAAAATGATTATTTGGCCAAAATCTTTATTGCCGTTAGGAGTTAAAGTGATCTGCTTTAAATACTATTTCCAATTCAAGTTGTTAAAAAGAGAATTTCAAGTTAATGACTCATTAACAGCATTTTCCGTAATTTTGTTCTAACTAGCAAGCCTATCATTAAACCTGAATTCCACTAAATATTGCCACTAAATTCGTTACATTTTAATATGCTATTAAAACCAAGTCTCAAAATCAAACGCTTATTTGTAAGCAAAAAAAAAAAAAAAAAACAAACAGAGCTAAAGACATCGTGCAGGAAGCTATTTAAAATTCCGGTACCAAGACCGATTTCCAAGATATTCCATACTTTGTCATTTTTCTTTAATTGTACTGCTCCAAGCGCAAATGGCGCAGCAATCATTGCTTGAATATATGGAATCAAAATTTTTGAATGATTCAAAGGCAGTAGTAAGGTATCTAGTTTTGTTGCATTTTGTTTTTCTGAAATAAAAATAAAAATAAAAAAAAGAAAAAAACGGTTTACTGTTTAAAGAAAAACCACATGATTTGCCATGTGATACGATTTATTCATTTCACACTATCGCTAAATTCCGAAATGCAGGGAAAAATGTAAGATTTCAAGCAAAAATACAAAAATATTTAGGCCTTACGTGAGAACAAATAAAGCATTAATTCCCATAAAATTCAATGAGTAATTAATTCTCTACCCGATGGTATATCCAGTGCCATGCTTGCAACTGCAAATGGGCTCATATCGGTAAGTTTTAATACTCGCTGAATGAATAACCTACAAACATAGCCACATAATTATAAGAACTGCAAATATAATTTTTTTTTTTATTTTCTTAAGCTAAAAATTAGTATTTAAACTTTTTCAAAAATAGGAATTAAAAATATTAAAAATCAATAAATCAATTTTTTCAAATTTCTGTTTAATTTTTCAATCACTATCAACGTGGTGTTGTTGGATTGCAATAACATAAAACTTGAAAAATTTGGAAAAAAGGAAAAAAATTTAATAGTTGCAAACGATTTTGTTTGATTATATTTGAAGAGTAATAGTACCTTCCGTTGTATTCTCGTATCGCTATATCCTCAATTCTATGATGCCTTCCATTAATCAGTATATCATCTAGTAAGATTACTTCAATAAACTGGCTAGCATCGCACACTTCTTGACTGGATACCAAAAAGGATGTAAGAAACTGTGAAATTTTGAAAATTTAATAGTTTTTAATTCATCATAATTGATTCTAATTGCAAAATAACCAAAAAAGACAGGAATAAGGTCGAAGTTTCATTGAAGTTTGAAAAAGTCTGACAAAATGAAATTAAACTTTACAATGCGAATTCAATTAATTTCAAATATAAATTCAATTATCAAATTAAATTCTTTCTTTCAGCAAATAGAACAGCATTATTGTTACTGATATTTGCTTAAAAATTTTTTTAACAAGTAGGAAAGGGGCAAATTTCATGTTTATTTCAGTCCAAAAAGCTGGATTATATGTAGTGAAATTTTTTGGTTGTGTCTGTTCGCAAAAGATTTTAATATTGAAAATTTATAATTTTAACTTATTCTGTTTAGATTTCTTACAATGAAAAAGATGAACTAAAGTTGGCATGAAATGGACAGCTCATAGTCTGAACTAGAAATTTTTAATTGCCAGGTTATGTATTGCAAGTATTGTGATCATTAAGTACTAGCTATTGATTAGCATTAAATACTAGCTTATCAATTAAAAGTAATCTTAACATCTTCTTATCATTTTCTGGTCAAGTAAATTGCAAAGATAGTTAATATTAACCTTGTTAACTCTGAACTTGTTGACTTGAATGTATTCACTCATGTATTAATTTGTTATGAATAGATATTTCATGTACACGCCTACATACTAAGCAAAGTTCATTTTTGATACATATCAAAATTTGAAATTCCCTTCAATTACGCTTATTCAGATATTAACTAACAGTTTACCACACAAAAATACTTCTCCAAAGGCATGTTAAAAACTTTTCTCAGCTAGTTAAATTCATATTTCTTCACAAAAATAGTAATTAATTGATGATAGTAATGTAATAATAAAGCGATACTGTTACCACTGCCATTACTACACCTAATAATTAGTAAATAATAATAATAATAGTAATTAATAACAATAATAATAATAATAATAATAATAATAATAATAATAATAATAATAATAATAATAATAATAATAATAATAATAATAATAATAATAACAATAATAACAACAATAATAATAATAATAGTAATAATGGCGATATTAACAAATTAACAATATTAATAATAAGCATGAAGCTGAAGAGTAATTTAATTATCTAATATCATTGTAACTAAATTCACTTATTTAATTATTAAGCGAATTGCAAAAAACAAACCACGAGGTATATCCAACGAAAAATCATCATTTGTCGACTGAATGTTAGAAAAACAGTGAAATTAATTGAAATGTTGTTTTGTGGAAATGAAGTTTTTGATAACAAAGGGCAGCATTTTCTCTGCAAATTTCGTCATTTTAGTCTATTTCTTTACAACTTCCGATAAAGAGAAAAAGAGGTAAAAAAAGTATGTTATGTTTGTCAAACACTTTTTAGATGAAAAGATGGCATGCGACATGTTGTTTTTTAATTGAGAAATTATTGAGCTGCCTGCCGTTAACATTAATTGTTTTTATTTTCTTTTTTACGTTCTATCCTTGTTTTTCATTACCAGTTCATGCACAAGAAAATCAAGTTTATCAGTAAAAGTTATTTGAAATTTCCTCTTCTTCACACTTCTTTATTTGACATCCAGATAGGAATTGTTATTTTGCATTGTTATTTTGCATGATGTGAAGCAAGCCGAGATTTTAATCATATTTTATTAGCTTTTTATAATGTTGTAACAGCCAAAATTAAAAATTAAAGGATTGAAATAATCGGTAATCTAGCAAATTAAATGATCAGTTATTTTCAATTTTGTAATCATTAATTTCATTTGTTTCTTGTTTTGTATTTTTTTTAAATTATCTTTTATGAGAAACTGAGACTAAATACTTTCACTCTTGTGAAACATATTTTCCATTTAAAACATGTTTTACTTTCTTTGATTTTATTCTTTAATCATTTTTCATATTCCGGATTTCTTACTTGAATAATCGATTATTATTGCAATCGTGCTCGAATTTTTCTTTTCTTTTCCGGGCTATCTTTATATCTTTTTTGGGTTACTTCTCATGCAAAAGCCCATGGCGAGTTTTTGTAGGACAATTTAGGGGAGGAAGGTGATCTTCCATTCTGGAGAAGTGCTCAACAGCATGGTTTCAATGCTGATGATAGCTGCATGTTGAAGGACTGTCTCATTTGTTACACGACCAATGCTGTGGATGTGTGGATGTTGAAAATTGAACGGAGGCAGCACTGATGGGAGCGTTCGAGGAGACGCGGTAAATGATTCAGACTATATAAAAGAGTGGGCATTGTGGTGACTCTATAAACAGCAATTTTGGTGTTTCAGATGTTTGTTGCACCAAACTCTTATATGGAGCTCTCCGAAGGCTCTGCATTTTTTACTGTTCTGTTGCCTATCTTTATATGTCGACGAAGAAATGATATTTCCTGATAGCTGAATTGCTAGACGAACTTACCTCCTGAATTATGAAAATGTACCAAAGATGACATTCTTTTTATGGCGCAGGTTATTAGAATTTCTGTTTTCTTCAAACTGGCTTCCAATCTAGAAGACCTCCTCAAAGCAGCATATAAAGAGTTGCCGAGCAGCTTCGATGGTGATTTAGGACCTTACCCTGGACTTTCAGTGGCTTTAAGGGCTTCTACTAGCACGATAGCGGATATAAATATCGTTTTATTTGTCGAAGTCTGCCGCGATGCATTAGACGATTATGCTGAAGAAAACTGTGAATAGAGTTGATGCAAGAAGGCAACCTTGTTTCATCCTATTGAATATATGTTGGTAAGAGTTCAGCTTTGCTAATTCTCATGTAAGGATAATCAATTTTAAGAAATTGAGGGGAACATCAGAAGAACGTCCTAATTCTTCCAAAATCTTCCAAATCTTCCTGCTCACGTGTCAAAAGCTTTGGTAAGATCAACGAAGGACTGAGTCCCTTGCCTTGTTCTCTAATCATCTCTTGCAGTTGTCTGAGAACAAATACCATATCACGTCTGTGGTGCTCCTATTAGCTTTGAAGCCACACTGATTTTATGATAGTATTCGGCAATAGCGCAGTTTAATCTGCTTAGAACTATTCTTTCGAGGATTTTTCCAGAGATGGACAGCAGAGTTTACCTCAGTGGTTTGCGCAGTTTGATTTTTCTCCGTCTTTCTTGCAAAGGATGATGATTGCATCACGAAAACCTGATAGTAATTCACATTGCTCTCAACAATGTACAGCAAGATCTTAAATTTGGCATTGAATGTTTGGCCTCCATGCTTCCAGACTTGAGATGGAATCCATCAACGTGTCGTGCTTTCTCTTTTTTCACATGCCTTTTTCACCTGCTTTGTGACCTTAAGAATCTCCTTTATCGTAGGATTTCATCCACCTCTTTTCTATTATATTCTGAGCAATTTGTTGAATTGGTGGGCCTTTGACCAGGATTGCGCTAAAAACAACTTGGAAATATTTAGAACATCGGTTTAAGATGGAGAAGGTTTTATCTGTGAAAAGGACCATCTCACTAAATAGAGGACTTTGAATTTAATGTGCAGGTCCAAACACTGTTTTCAGAACTTCATAGAATCCGCTGTATTTATACAAATCAGTATATACTTGAGTCTTTTCTGCTAACTTGAGTTACCATTGATTTTGTATGTCGAGAAGTTTTGTTGAAGTTTTCTGCATGCAAGACAAAAAGTTGCCTTTCTAACATAACAAGATGGCTGGGCAAGGTGTGGAAGGCGAGTAGTTCTCTTTTTTGCTGGCAGATCCTTAATCTCTTGATTGTTTTCATTAAAACTTGTGGAAAACTCAAGAAATTCTTTACAGGACTGCAGGATACTATTTTTAATATGTTGTTGCTAGAGTGTTTCGGAAGAGAATTCATTGGCATAATTTTCAAGTCTGTTTATAATTTTCAAATTTTACATATATAAATCCAATATAAAATGGGTAATTTCTTTACTGCATTTATAAAATATTTCAAGTGATAACAAAGAGAAAATTAATTAATCGAAATGAAAACTGATGGCGGGAAGAAACTTAGAAGTCAATCATTAAATCTAGTTTTGATCATTTCGCCAAAACTATCATTACACTTTCCTTTTATTTATTATTTCGCACTAAAATAACGAAAAATTAGGAATTTATTTTATGAAACAGAAAAATAAAACAAGAGATGACAAAAATGAGCAAACAAATTTTTTAATTCCTTAAAAAAGGGAATTAATAATCTTGTTTTTTAATTTTAACGTGATAAATTTTTCATTAATGAAAAGACATAATTTTTATGCATTTTTGATTTGTAGAAAATGCTACAAAGATAATCAAAGTATTAACTGTTATTTGTTAGTAGTTTTAATGTACAAGAAAGGAGACATGAACAATTTTAGCTTCGTTATTTACTTAAGGCACTTTTTATTTTGCTACCAAATAATTGTTTAATTTGGAACTTTGTCATATTGTTTAAAGCAGTTAGCAAAAAATTTCGCATTGTTAATTTTATAGTTTATTTGTTGTGAATATTTATTTTAGAATGCTATTAAAGTTTTGCACTTTTTTTGCTCGAAAAAAATTATTGGTCAAAAATGTTAGAGGGTATAACTGTTGCTTAATTGTAGAACGAATATAGAAAATTGTTTAATTGTTGTTTAATTGTTAAACGAGTATGAAAAAGATTGTCAAATTTCAACGTGAAAATTCTTGTTAATATTTGAATAAATCGCAATGTAAAGGATTCATTGTTCTATAGTATGATAATTATGCCTGTCGTTATATTTTATTAATTGATTTTTTATTAAGTTTTTAAATTTCAATCGTCTTTCTTACATCTCTTGTGCGGTTAATTTTTCTGCTTTTACCATTAATTTAATTGCTAAAGTATGTTCATAATATCATTGATTAATTAATTTATCATAATGATTGGTTCAAGGAGAATCGCATCATAGTCTTAACAATTTTAAACTATTTAATTTTTGGATTCGGGTCTATTTCAGGTTTTTAAAGCTATCTTATTTGTTGTTACAATTTTTTTTCAAATGAAGCATTTAATTCGCAATTGTTTTCAAATGCAACAAAAAAAAAGATGATTGAATTAATTTATTTAATTAACATTGTAAAATTCCATTTGTAAAATGGTAGTTTATCAAATATATCAGTAATCACACTCTTTCTTTTTATTTGTTGTCACGCGTATTTCAGTGGTGATTAAGTGCAATTTTATTTAATGGGATCAATCCATTCCAGTGCTGGAAAAAATAACTCAGAAATAAATTTTTTTATAACAGTATATTATTAAGTAAAACAGAAAAGCTGTACTTTTGAGTAAGCAGTCAGTTAATTATTCCTCCAAAAACTCAAGCCCAAATTGGCAAATGAAATTTAACCTAAAATATATCTGGTTAATAAAATTTACAAAATTGAAGAAACTATTTCATTTAATTTACAAATTTAGTTAGGCATAAACAAATTTCAGTCCTATTTCATCAAGTGCGAAAATTAATTAATTTAAATAAGTAATTTTTCAGTTACAAAGAAAGATACTGATCAGAATTAACTACTTTCACTCATGAAAACCAAAATTTTTGCAAATAAATTTTTAAGTTTCAATCAGCTCAAAAAATTAATTTCACAATTACTTACCACAACTTATTATTCAAGAACTAATCATCAGTCTTAATTAAACCAAGTGCAATCTTTACTGCAGTGCAAAAAAATTGCCCATTATTTTTTTCAATTTATGCTTCAATTACTGATTACATCATATGTAAGCAGTAATTAACATTTCTCAACTTTACGGTAGAATAAACCTACTTAAAATTTCAAAGAAATTCAAAGCTTCAAATTAAATTTTAAAATTGAAATTTAAAATCATCAGCAAATAAAACTGCATTTTAGACTTAAATTTTAAAAGTTTTGTTACAAAGTTATTGCAATAGGTGGTAATCAAGCACCACAGATAAAGGTAGCATAAAGGTAAAATGTAATTATTTCATTAATAACGCTTCTAAAGCAGGCAAATATTCTCCAAATCTAATTCTCTTTATAATTGTTCGTAATGATTGCATTATTATTATGGAATTATCGTATACTGTTGCGTCATACACTTACCTATAAGTAAGCATGATCCATAAATGTTTGTGATTTCAGGCATAATAATAAGGGAATGATTATAATGACGATGACAATAATCATAATGATGGGCTATACGAGAATTAAGTAGATATTATAACTATTATTGTTTTTATCAGACCATTGATCCTAAAATATCATTTAAATTTGAGTAGAATTACTTGAACACATTTTTATTAAGTTTCAGTTTAAATTTTACGCAAAATTGATGCATTTCATATATCTAGACTTCTAGTTTTTTTTGAAAAAAATGAAATTTTAATATATATCATCTTTTTTCGTCTCATTTTCTTTTATCTTTTTAATTGTCAGTGAAAAAAAAATCTTAACTGGTTTTTTTATCTTCTCGAGATATAAAAATAAACCTTTTTTAAAATGCGGCCTGATTAATTAGTCATTTTTATCAGTAATTTATTACATATTCTCATCATGTTGTTTTATTACTCTATGGTACCTTGGGTTCATTTCTATCAACCATATCTGCTTTCCACC
The DNA here is from genome assembly GCA_037074765.1 of Mansonella perstans. Classification (NCBI taxonomy): domain Eukaryota; kingdom Metazoa; phylum Nematoda; class Chromadorea; order Rhabditida; family Onchocercidae; genus Mansonella; species Mansonella perstans. Next base: position 19,048 of record JBAMDO010000420.1, read on the forward strand.
TTGAAAGATACCTGCCTCAAATGTTCCTTCGCAGCACTCCTCTTCATTAAATCTCTTCCCTACTTTGAAAAATATCAACTCTTATTTATGGAACTTTATGTCAATCCTTTTTATCTTTTTATCACATCTGCTTCTTCTTCAGTAATTATTTTATTCTCTCTGTTTCAAAAAAAAGATTTTTTTTCTAATTTTGTCGAAAAATTTGACACAAACTATTAAATGTGAGGATAAACGTCACGTTTTTTTTTTTTTTTTTTTTTTTTTTAAACCAACAGCAAAATAAAATTTGCCTTTTTTTCTTGGCTCATCGAACTATTTAATAGGCGAAAATTTGAACAAATATATCAAAAGATGATGCCGCATAGAAATAAACAATATCAGCCCATTAGTGCCTACTAAAATATCACAAAATGAAGTCTTCAATTATGTGCCGCTAAATGATCTACAAAATTATCATCCTTCCTGAAATTCTATTCTAACATCCAATTTTCCTTTCATTGCTATTGTCTGGCTCTGTTTACTATTGTTGGCGCTGTTGCCATTTACTGCTGGTATTACTATTATTGTCGTTGTTATTTGCGGTAAATATATAATAATATCAATGAATAAAGCAATAATATAAGTCTGCAAATTGAATCAATTTGATGAAACAGATATCATCATTTATTTAGCTTGTCATTATCACTACTGGAACCGAATCAATCTGATAAAACCGACAACATCGCTTATTTAGCTTACCATTTTATCACTGATGGAACTGAATCAAACCGATAGTACGACTTGTTTAGCATATCATTATCACTGATGGCATTGAATCAAATTCCATGGAAATCATTTTTGTTTGCTCATTATCGTCATTGAAAAATTTTTTTAAATAAACAGTAAATTTCAATAAAACTTTGTTTTTTGATATTTTGCAAGAAATGGCAACTAATTAATAATTATAAATAAATATTAATAGTTTGCCAAAACAATGGTTTTTTACGAATGTCGCTTTAATATTTTTTCTTTTTAAATCTGCAAAAAGTTGTTTTCTCATTTATTTTAAACAAATTTCAATAATTACTAAATAGTAGTAAATTTGTCAAAAAGATTTCTCTTTTTGTAAATTTTTAAATTCTTGCAAAAAAAAAACATTTTTGCCTTTTCATTTTTATAAACACCGTTGTGATAGAACATTTCAGAAAAAAAGCAAAGCACTAAATTTTTTAAAGAAATTATAGAACTTTTCAATTTATTTCAACTCAGTTTATTTCAATTTAATTCATTCAATTCAAATATTTTCAACATTTCTTTTACGCAGATGGAATATGAAAAAAAATGTCAAACAATCATTAGTGGATGAAAATTGAACAATGAATAATCAACGATTTGAATTAAATGTGAAATAATTATAGGTTGAAAATGAAGCTATGCATATATTTTATGAGATAAGAAGGAGAAAGGGAGAGAAAGAGAGAGAGAAAAAAAGGAAGGTCATTATCAGTCAGCAAAAACAGAATTCAATTTGAAAATATATTGAAACAAAAAGAATTTTTTCCATGCATGAAGGTGGAAAAATCACAAAATTTTCTGACTGATTTCGAAGAAAGACAAATACTGATAAGATAAGTGACCATTCAAAAGCAAAGTAAAATGTAGAAGAGGAAAGGTGACATATGCAAAGGTGACAGCAAATAATGAAAGTTTTTAAATGAAAAAAAAAAAAAAACAATAAAGCAGCAACAGGGAATGGGTGTTTTGAGTGGTATTTGATGACAGTCTTCAATAAACTGACCATCTGTGGTCATCTAATCTTATACCAAGCAGTAATATTAATTTTTATGCATCTTTCTTATCATCTTTCTGGATCTGTTTAAATGTTCCTCGTTACCATCACGTGACAATGTGAATCATTGAACGAGTAATGTCAACAGGTGTCATATATACCTGTTCATTAATTACACAATAGAATGATAATATATTCTGATTTGGCAATTCATTTTCTTTAAAATTTGTTTATCGTTGATTCAATCAGTTGAAATACTTTGCATAAATTTATGATTATTTAACAGGTTAATTAATCAATTGTCCGGTTGCTAATTTATGAACAAGATTGGATTGCTTGATAGTAATAGAAATAATGTAGCCGAATTAAGTTTAATTAAATTAATTTTGCAACTTGTCGAATGTAATGGTCGAAATTTTGAATTGAATTGAATCATTATTTAAATTGCGCTTATACACACATATACATTTATGTACTTGCATCGTAAAAGTAAAACTTGTTATAAATTAATATATTCGGTTATAAATTACAAATTGTTAAATGTAAAAATCAAAAAATTGGGCTGAATTTAATTGTGAATTTAATCAAATGTATTTTAATCGCCTATATATGTATATATATATATGTATTTTCCCGATATATATCGAAAGAACAATGGACATGATGTAATTAAATTAATTGAATTAACATAGCTGTATGAATACATATATATATATATATATATATCGGTCATCCAAAAATATAGGCCTATCAAACTCAACCGAAACTGCCTTATTATTACATTTTATATTTTATCGGAAAAATTTGTTCTCTCTTTCTTTTATTCCGAAATAAATTGATTGTCGAATGTTTGAAACTGAAAGGTAATTGCAAAATTAAGTGCTATAATTTGATTACTTTGATTTAAAATTAAGTATAATATTTTGACAGAGCGAAAAAAGGAAAAAAACGGAACGAAATGATTCAGTTAGTGATAAAATTGATAAATGAAAGCAAATAATAGGAAGAAAATTGAAAATAAACAATGCTTTCGGCGTCCAAACGCTACGTCATCCTATTTGGTGCATTGTAACGGGGCGCTGGCGCAATTTGAAGCTTTTAATAAAAGGTAAAACGGTTGCATTGTTCAGCAATAACAGCAAATTCCTCTAAAATATAATTATATCGCAATTAATTTCGTAGGCAGTAATTGTAATTAAAATTTAGCCAGTGCATATTTTGCTGTATTATTTGCAATTTTTGGCTATTTTTTGACTTCGCCGCAATTAATCAAAATTTCAATTTGAATGAATTTTTCATTTTTAATTAGAGCAGTACTATTAATATGATCATAGTATTTTAAATGAAGAAATGATTAGGAAATTCAAGTTAGTTATTTAAAGTTACTTGAAGATTTTCAAAAATTAAAAGAATTGAAATTCAACTTAAATGGTAATTATTAACATGCTCATTATGAAAACGATTAATTAACAAAAATCACTCCGAAATTTCCTGAAAAAAAGGAAACAAGAAAAGAACTGAAAGTTAATTTAAGTAAGCGTTGGAAACTATTGTTCTCAAAATCAATCAGTAATTTCAAAAAGTTACTAGAGTAACTAAAACTGAGCAAAATTTTCATTCTAATTTTAATTTCTTTTTCTTTGTACTTATCAGTTGATCGAATTAATTAATCAATCAATCGATTGTAAAATAAAAAGAAGAAATAGTTTAAAGATTTTTCAAATTGAAAAAAAAAAAAAATTT
>JBAMDO010000421.1:0-22237 GCA_037074765.1 Mansonella perstans
ATAATTCCATGACGATCATTCTTCTTCATGATATGAATGAATTTAAAAAGTTGAATTTGCAAATTACAAATGCAAAGAATATTTTGAAAAGTTATTCCCGTAAATGTTGATGCATTTTACAAATTGCTTTCGAGAGAAATGATGAGTTGAAATCGAATTTGAATAGGTACTTTTTGCGTGGAATATTTCCGATAGTTACATATGAACTGAAAAGAAGATGAAATTGGTCAAGATAAATTGATTAAAAGCAATGGCGAAATAACGAACGGTAAATTAAGCAAAATAATATAATAATTGTTATCTTGTTGCGGAAAAACTGATGCTAACAATTACATCTGGCTATGGATAGTGCTGGAGAATCATGAAGAATTGATGCTGCAGTAAATGATTGCAAGATGTGGCAATATACTGGAATTGCAAGAAATAAGGCAGTAATTATACTTAACTTGTAGGGGAATACGTTAATTTACATATAAAAATAGTTTTAGAAATAGTGAATTTCAACTCTTCAAAATGAAGCTTAAATTTATTCAATATGTAATTTAAAATTTCAAAACTTTTAACTATTTATCTTTGACCACCTCTTTTTTTTTTTTTTTGCTTACTTTTCCATAGATTTAAAAGGATGCTGGCATCTTCTGTTTATTATTCTCATATCATACAATCTAAATAAGCAAAAAAAAAAAAAAAAAAAAAAAGAACTTTTGTTATGGCATTTTCATTCAAGTAAATTATCCTATATGTTTTAAGGTTTATCGGTGCCAGGTACTGGTAATTTCGCTCACTGGCAGAAATAACCATTTTGAATACGAATATTTCGAATTTCGAATCGTCATCATCACATAAAAAAATACCTGTCTCATTTATTGATATTCAAGTGAAGTAGATGAAGGAAAAAAAAAAAAAAAAATTTTGACCTCTTTTTCAATCATATCACTTCTCATGCATATATATATATTTATTTCTCTTTCTCTCTTTTTTCTATTTCTTTTTTTTTTTTTTTTTTGGTTTAAAATTTGTAAACATTTGATGCTATACCTGTATACATATACTTCTTATTCTATGCATTGTCTAAAATTTTAATAGTCTTTAAAAATTGAGTACAAGTGGGAGTAATAGTAGTAGTAGTAGTTGATAATAATAGTGATAATAAAATGATTGATTTGATTGTCAATTTCTTCTTTTTTTCTCTGTGCTTTTTTACTTTTAATGAAAAATATGTGATGACAGATCAAGGATTGATAATATAAGTGACCATCTAATGGTCAAAAATTAGATTGGCTATTGATTTGTGCGATGAACAGATTAGATGGGTAGGAAAGAGATTAGAAGATTGTAATGGTTGATTGTAAGTAAATTGTGTATATGATGATGATTATTGATGAAAATTGTGGTTTAGATGATGAAAAAAGGTAGGCAATGATGAAAGCGATCATTTTATGGATTGGGTTTGGGGTTCAAAAAAAAAAAAAAAGCTCACCCACCATATTATATATAGTGAGCAAGTTTAATGGCAGGTAGGACATTAAAGCATGGATCATTTTCCCTTTTTATAGCTCAAATGGCCCGTGCATGGATCATTTTCCCTTTTTATAGCTCAATTGGCCCGTTCTTTTTCCTTTTTTTTTTTTTTTTTGTTCTGCTTTTCTAAAATATCGATAAAAGTGTTTAGATGTAAAAATATTTTGTTGAGTATGTCATTTGTATGTTAGTGTCTGTCATTATATATTTATATAATGTGAATGTTTTATATGTGTATATATGGTATTTGTGTATATTGTTGTATATGTGTGTACATGCGTATATGTGTATGTATATGTGTGTGTGTGTGTGTGTGTGTATGTGTATGCATGTATGTATGTGTGTGTATATATATTTATTTGACTGTAGTATTGCTGTATTTGAAGGTCATCGTTGACCAGTAGTATTATCGTCCGGCTTCTCGTTTGCAAACCTTTGTACCATGGCATAGTCATTCATTGTACATTGTATCACACACATACACACACACACACACACACACACACACACACACACACACACACATACACACACACACACACACACATACAGGTAAAGATATAGTCATTCTCTCTCTCTCTCTCTCTTTGCCTTCCATTTTCTTTCAAAATTTTTTTTTTTTTTTTTTTCCCACCTGTGCCAGCAAATTTGACCCTCTTCTCATCATCATCTTAACAATTTTCTACCTGTTCATCCTGCTATGTACATTCTTTGCCATCCTTTTTACCAAACATTTCAATCTCGTCAGATTTTCTGTATTTTTGTATTTACATATTGAAAATATTGTTGTAATTTGTAGACTAACAGACAAACACATACACACACACACATACACACACACATACACATACACACACACATACACATACACACACACATACACATACACACATACATATACATACACACACATACATAGACAGACGCAAACACAAACAGATAGTAAATTTATCTTCACTTGTGCAGTACACACACCTAACTGGTTAGCATTTTATAAATTGTTTCAAATATTTTATAAATTTTTTTTTTGATTTCTTTTTTTTTTTTCTCATTGCTAATTTTTGTATATTATTTCAAATATTTGATTAATTTTTTATTCATTTAAAATTTTTTAATTCTTTTACATTATACATTTTCACATAAATTTCTTTTTCAAATGTTATTCAATTCCTTTTTTCTTTTTTTTTTTTTTTTTTTGTATTTGTATTTTCTCGTATTTGAGCTTTTCTTTTACCACATAATTTATCAATAGTTCTTTTGTTTTTTTTTTTTTTTTTTTTTTTTTTTTTTTTTTTGTCCCTCCATTGTATATAAATATTACATGTTTTTTGTCAATGAATCATAATGATTTGAAATTTTTTACAAAAATTAACTTAAAATTAATTTTTATTACAATCATTTTTATTGCATTTTCATATCTATTGTATGTATCTTTGATAAGATATTGATTAGTTTTTTTTTTGTATTTTTATCATTTATTGAATTAATCAATAAATGCCATAAATGAATATAAAATTTTGTGATCATTAAGAAAGAAAATTCCTGAAAGAAAAAGAAAAAAAAAAAAAAATCATTTGATCTTATTTGTTGATTTGTTATCCGTTAGTTAGTTCGCATGTTTATGCTATTTCTTTTCTATTTCAAATGGCCTTCGGAATTTCTCAAGGGTCATTTTGGTCGATCGGAAAATGTCCAGCAATTTTAGTTTCACATTGTTCCAGCACTTGAAGAGTTCTCCCTCGCTTTTCCTTTCTTTTCTACTCTTTCTTCTTCTTCTTCTTCATCATCTTCTTCTCCTTCTTCTCCTTCTTCTCCTCCTTTACATTCCTTTGTCTATGAGACCATTTCAATCATTTCTGCCTAAAAATTATCAATCTTACATACTTTTTCAAAAATATTTCTAAGATAGATTATTTATCAAGGGAATTCAAATGTAAAATGTAATAGTCTGAGGTGTAATGAACAAAAAGAGAGAAGGAAAATGTTTCGGTGATTTATAATTGTATCTTTCGATATCCATTAAATAGCAAAATTGAAGACTTTTTCGTTAAATTTATGCTTTCATTCAGTAAAAATTTCAAAATCTCTCAAATTCTTCTTTCTAAATTTAAAAAAATAGTTTTAGCTAGCATAGCTTTTAAAGAGGAACTAAAATGATATTTATAAATTAATTGAAAATATACGTGTTATAATAGTTTAAGTAATTATGTGTAAATTATTGCAAACATTTTGCCTTTCTGTGAGTTTTTTCTTTTTTTTCTTTTTTGGATATTGCTTTATTTGTAATTTAAATTTTGAAATTTAAATAGTATGTTAAAAAAAAAAAAAAATTTTTTTTTTTTTGTTTTTTCTTCTTCTTCAATAAGATAGAAAATTTTAAAAAGGAATCAAAAAAAAAAAGTTTCTTTACTAAAAAGAAAAAAAAAAAAAAATCATTTGTACTAATAATATAATTATAATCATTTGGTAATAATAAAAATGAATTAAAAACTAATTTTTATTTTTATTTGTTCCTTTTTAAATTAATTATTTTTGCAAACTAGTTATGAATTTCGTTATCTTTTTGTTTTTCATTAACACATATGTTTCAGTAACAAATTTTAAAAAGGACAAAACAAAATTAGGAAGAAAAAGAAGGTAGGCAAAGGTGCAGCATAAAAAGAAGAAGAAGAAGAAGAAGGAGAGGGAAGAGGAGGAAGGAGGAGGAGGAGGAGATGAAGAAGGAAAGAGGGGAAAGATTACAGATTCATTGTGCATCGTTAATTTCGTTTAAATTAATGATTCATTGGAATTTTACAGTGATAAACGAGTTGAATTGATCGCAATTGATTGATTCAGAAATCATTAACTTTTACTGATAGCAATCTGTACATTCCCAAAATCATTATCCAAATTAAAGATTTTATTTGTTTAAAAAATTATCAATAATTTCAAATGATTTAATGCCAATTTTAAAATTTTCAGGATTATCTTTTCCTATTTACCTTTCTTTCTCTTTCTCTCTCTCTCTCTCCCTTCTACTTTTCTTTTTTTTTTTAAATTTTTTTGTAATTTAATAGCGAGCGAATATTACCATACAAATGATCACTAAGATATATAATTCAATAGAGAAGTTCAATTAATGAAATTGAAATTAAATAAATTTTAGTATTTTCAACGATAAATTTTAAAATATCGACTTAATAATGTTGATTTAATGATGCGCAAAAATTTTATTGAAATTTACAGCTGTACGATAGCAAAATCAATTATAGCTGGCGTTCGTTCTCTTACTTTGCCGCTTTCCTTTTTTCTTTTCTTCCGCTAATAACGACATTAACAACAACAGCGATGATAATGATAATGATGATGATGATGATGAAGATGATGATGATGTTAATGTTGAACATTATCTTAAAACAACCTTACCTATCCACCATTTTTATCTTTCAACCAATCTCAGGTTTGTCAACTTTCTCTCAATTATATTAAATGAAATTAGCTAACCATTTTGAAAATTTGATTTCTAAAAAAAAAAAAAAAAAAAAAAAAAGTGATAGTTGTTATTTAGAAAGAAGTTTGAATTTCGTCAGAATGTTTGCAAATGTTTACAAAAAACTAAAATTTAAGCTATGTGAAAAAATTATTTTTTCAATGTTTTAGGTCAAGTAGCTCAAGGTGGCGGAATTAAAGTGAAGATCTCCGATATGCCATTCCCAGTATCAAATGCGCAGCAACTTAATCAAATTGTTTGGACAATGTTAGGCACTGCTACTAAGGTTATCCGCAAAAATTTTGCGCCTTTTTATAGCAATTAATAGCAACTTTTTAAAAACTTTAAATGCAGTGTATCAAATTTCTTTATGATTTGTTTCTCAGTTGGTAATTTTGAGAACCGAAATTTTTAGAAGTATATTTTTGTCAAATTAATGAAGTATTTGATTATTCTTCAGGAAACGATTTATTGTGTATCCGAAGCACCTGTATCACAATTACGTTTCGTTTGTGTTGATTGTTATCAGAAAAATATCACAGATATGGTTGATGTTCTAAGTAGTGCTCAAGATCTTACACGCAGCGCTGGATTTCCTGTAAATTTCTTTTTTTTTTGTTTTTATATTTTCGTTGCTTACAGCTTCAGGTACTTTTTATCCAGTTGTACTTATTTTAAAATCGGTTAAATATACTGATTGGCATTATCGACTAGTGCACATTGCAAAACCCGCAAAATCTTACAATTCAAAATATTAAATTAGTTAAGCGAAGATAGAGAAAATTAATCATGAAAGGAAGAAATAATATCAAATTTTATTTTATATTGACATTAAATTGAAATTATACATTGAATCATTGGATCAAATTTATTTGCATATTCCTCTTACTATAAGATTGACTATAATCTGTGTGTTTTTTTCTTTCAACCTGAATTTTGACATTATTTAATATTTTGTAAGATTATTTGGAATGACTAATTTTCTTGCTCCTAATCGACATTATCCGTAATTTCTTCAGTGTTTATTCCATCGGTCAAAGATTTTTTGAAAGGACACCACAAGATTATTGTAATTATAAGGTTTAAACTTTTGAATAATTACTACTTTTATCTCATTTTAGGAAGATTTCTGGAAACTATCTACTGTATAAATCTAAAAGTTCGCTTTTAGCAATTAATGCAGAAAGATTTTAAGTTTAAAATATTATCAAGAATAGTGAGGATGTAGTTAAAATAAACGTATCATCCACTCACTGTCTACTCTGATTTTCAATCTCGTTAACTTCTCTATTTTTTGCTTTATTTGTCGGCAGTAAGTAATTCGATCCTGCAAGTTACATCATTATAATTGCTGATTAAATTCCGCATGATTCCTGCTAACATTTGACCTTTTAGTTTTCGAAATGAAATGAAACATTATTAATAGCTGAAGCCTTACTTTTACAAATTCTTTGGACTGGAGATGAGGAATAGACTTTTTTATGCGAGTTTGCCGTTAAAGCATGATTTTTCACTATTCCATTTTAACTTGTTTTTTCAGAAATCAAATAGCTTCATTCAATTCTGATTTCGAAATATCTTTCAGACTGTAGCATTACGTGGTATAGCAGTAAATACGAATTGGACAGGTGCGACAATAATGTGTCAAGCAGCACTCAGTGGCAATACCATTGATTCGGCTCCAGCTATAATTGATGTACGATACTTAAAACAACCACATGTAGTGGATACATCAGGTCAAGGACCAATATTAATTGCTAGTCAGGTAATATTTTTCATTCAGTCGGTTTTTTTTTCCCTTTTGTTTGCAAGAATATATTTTGTATCCAGAAAATCGTTGGCTTTTTTCATAATATTTATTCGAAAAATTTCTTGTAATCTCCAATATCCTAAACTTTTATTTGTAGGGTTATCGATTTTACGTAGAATGTATACGCACAAATGATGGATTGTGCCAACAAAGTGGTCGACGGAAAACGTTACGTTGTGCGGTGCAATCTCATCCACCGGCTACAGTATTCAGGTGGCTTAAGAACGGCGTTGTTGTCAGGTTTATCTTTCGTTCATCATGTTTGAATTAGCAGTTATATTTGTTTGGATTTTTTTTTTTCCTTAGAAACAATCTAAGGTTTGTTGATTTTATGTGTAAAATGTATGCGCACAGTAATGGATTAACAAATTTTGGATCAGGTAACCAAATCTTATAATAGATATTTCCCAACCTAAATTTTTAAAATTTAAATCAAAGCAAATCCTTCAAATTTAAATCAAAGTAAATTTAAGTGAGATTTGACAAGACTTTAGTTTGATGTTTTTTATTCCATTTTTTTGTTTTAAGTTATAGTTCGTTAATGCAAGATTTAATATAGCAAGTATTTTGTACATTGTAGTGGTAATGGTGCAGATATTACAATTGGTACGGAAATGATTGGTCAATCAATTCAGTGTTCTGCTAATAATGGGCTATTTTCGGACGGTGAAATGCCTATTTCACAAGCTGTGCAGATTGATCCATATAGTAAGCTTTATATTTTTTTAAATTCAAATCAGACCTCGACATTATCAAATTCAAAATGGAAATTGCAGAAGGAGGGGGAGATAAAGAAACAGAGAGGGGGAGAAAGATCGAAAAGAGGAGAGAATTTTTCACTTTTATATTTCATAATGTTAAGATTTCAGATAATTGAATTTTCAAAAACAATTTTTCGATCAAAATTTGGAAATTAGGAATTTAATTTATGGGATTTCAGCTTTTTTCATTTTCGCTTTTGTTGTCGAAAACTGATGGCCTTTAAAAATTTGCAGCGTCAGCTCGATTGGTGCAGGATAATTTTCAAACAATGCAAAATGCAGCACCATTTCAAACTGGCAGTCGTATTGATATGAATCAACAGATTAACTTAGGTTGCCAGGTGGAAGGTAATCCACGACCGGTTGTTTTCTGGAAATTGAGAAAATCAAATGGCCAAGTAGTTGATGCTGCATGTCCACAGGGTTTCGAAGGGCAGTATCAAGAAGTATCCTTAGAACGCAGTCAGGCTGCATACGTCGCCAATATTGTTTGTTGTTTTTGAGCTTCAGTAAATAGTTTAATTGAAAGACGAGAATCGATATTTTTGAAATTGGGTAAAAATCCATCCTGAGCAATCATAAACATGCAAATATATTTCAAGTTCAAGCAATCTGAAAAGTTATAGCCTTCATTAACTAGCTTGTGCTTGCTGGGCCAAATAACGGTTGCCTAATTAGTAGAGAATTCTGAAGGAATAGTTTGTTGGTTAACTTCATGATTTCATTTTCTAGTGTGTAATTGCATCGTAACTTTCTTCAACCAAAGCAATTCTGATAAACCTTTCCATCTTTCTTTTCAAATTTCATTTTAAATTAATTCTAATGTTATATATAGGTATATGTTTGTACGGTTTTTTTTTTCTTTCAGCGTCTCAATGCAATTTGCTCATTGCGTATAGCAAATTATACATTTTCGGGACAGTATTGGTGTGCTGCATGTTCATTTGTATCACAAGGTGCTCCGGAATGTTCACCATCACTTGATTCACCTGGTACTACCTATTTGAGTGTACAAGTTCAGGGACCACCAACCCAATCAGATGCTTTACCATCTGTGCAAAAGGTTTCATCTTTTTCGTTTGTAATATTTTTTTCTTTATAACTAATGAATATAGTATTATTCCAACAACTAGTTTGTGAAATGTTTGTATTCCATCAATTTTTGCGTTTTTTACAAAATATAAGCAATAAAGCTTTATTTAATACATAAAACAGTAAAAAGCCATAATTGTTTCACCACTAATTTTTGATGTTTTTTTCTGTGATCATCTCTAATTGCATTGTTTTCGCTAAATTATCATATTTGAAAATTTAAAAATTTAAATTTGAAGGTTGAAAAAAAACCTTGCAGCTTCCCAGTTCAGACGGTGCGGTTGTTGTGGTTCACTACTGTGCGGAACCATTACCTAAACTACCTCGTGATGTCGTCTTTTCGGTCGATCAAAATGAGTTGCAAATTGGACAAACATGGCAAAACTTCCGATTCGAAAGTACCACCCAGAATAACACAGTACCAAATTGTCATTTAGCAAAATTACTCATTTCACCAGTATCTGATTCAGATACCAATCGACAAGTGGTTTTGAAAGTCCAGAATTCATATGGGAGTAAGCAGTAGGTTTTTTCTCCTATCATTGTCTTAAATTTTCTAACCTTTCGTTTGGAATTAATGTGAATATTTAAAATTTGAGATTTGACAATGTTCACTTTAAGATGGCGCAGCATTGCAATTTAAAATACATGATGAATGTTATCTGAATATTGAGTTTTAATTATTTTCTCTTCCAGTATAACGGTACCTCTTGGTGCTCTTTTCGGTGGTCATGCAGCAGCTGTGAGTTCACTACCAGGCTGGCTTATGGCACTGTTAACGATGATAATTATCGGTGTATCATTATCACTATTAATGATGTTTTGTATCAAAAAGAATTTGTTCTGTTTCAGAAGTAAGTTAAATAATTCGCTGCTAGTTAACTGATTTCATACTTTGTTTGAAATTTTCAACCTTGTGTTATTTTCTGTTGTAGAATTTCAAATTTTATTAAAGTTTCTCTTCTAATAGCAAAGGAGAGTCACTGGAGAATCAGGCTAGCGCCTACTATTTTTGTGAATCGTTGAAGTTTCAGTTGAACTTTAATTCAGTTTTAACTAATTTTTTTCAACAAAAAGAAGTTGAAATTACATGCAACTCAATTTTCAGAAGTGAAGCCGACAGCAAATTCTTATGACGATAAAAGGAAAAAAGCAAAGTAATTTTCCCAGGCTGGAGTTTTTGTGCATCAATTAAAATTTATTTTTGAACTTTTGAAAATACGGAAAAATGAAAATTTAATATGATTTCCGATATTTTAATAAAATTTTTTTCTCGGCAATATATTTAATATTCAGTTTTTCATATTTATCATTTTCCTTCTAATCAGTTTTTCTTTTTTAGCATGCGTGAGATGTACCGGGAAGGCGACCCTCGGTCACTGTACCAAACATCCGGTCAACCAGCCGAGGTAATACGAAATGAGAGTAGAACCGACTCTGCTTATCATCTATATCTAAGCAAGGAGGCGGTTGTTTGATATCGCCCCCTTTATTCATCCTCTCACCTCCTCTACCATATAATTTATCAACTAAAAAAACCAAAAAAAAAAGAGGCTTAATCCTGTACCTCTCTAAATTAACGAATAAAAAAAAATGTTAGAATTTTGTTTCTCATCCATCTCGCATGTCATAAAATTTGAATTTAATCGCAAAAAAAATTCCTTTTTTGAATTCAGTTTTGTTAGTCGGAAAATGGCATATGTCTTTCTGTCTTCTTTCACCACATTCATATTATATAAAATCTTGAAAATTTTTGATAACTTTGACATTTTAACATGAATTTCAGTGTCCGCTAGATTATGAGACCGCAGTGCAAGCAGCCTATTGTGATTCTCGAATGTCCTCTGTTTAATTTATCTTTCCATCCTTCTACTAGAGCAAGTCAAAAACAAAAAATAAAAAATAAAAAAATAAATGATTCCATTTTTTCATTCCACGTAAGTCACAAATTTTCTAATTTTGCATGTTAATTAATTTTGATTTCATCCATTTCTCTTTTCTTACATCGAATTGGTAACTGCGAAACTAAGGAATGGAACTACTTGATCGATATAAAGACTTAAAATGTTTCGATCATTTCGTTCATTATTAATTTTTGTTTTTGCTTTCCATAATAATAGCAAACAAAACGATAGTCCAAAAGAAAAATGAGAAATTTAAAAAAAAAAGAAAGAAAAAATCGAAGTTTTTAAATTTCGCTTTGTTTTTTATTTGTTTTAGATGATGGTTTTCAGAATTTGCATCATTTGCATGTGTAATATTATTATTATCATTATTATTATTATTATTACTATTATTATTATCACTTATTATTAATCATTATTAACATTATTGGCTATGAACCGGCGTGCTCAAAAAAAGTTTACACGAAATTAATTACGATGTACATTACGGAATTTATGGAATTTTCTTTTTCTCTTTTGAATTCCATCCTTTAAATTGCTTGCTGTTTTATTTTTGAAGCAAATTTCGTTAGTTTGCCGTTATCGATTTGTGGATCAAAAGTTTGCTTGTTTTTTATTTCAGCAAAAAATTTCGAATTTCCAGATTGTAAGAAATCAAAAATTCTGACGAAACATTTATTTAAATGGATCTTTTTTCCCCTTCCTTCAATTTCTTTAACGAGTGAATTTAATTATTGTTTTATTTGAGGTGAGAGAAAAGCTTCACTTTTTATATTGTCAATCTGTACAGTTTCTTTCCTCCTCTCCTTTCCTTCTCATCTCCTTTTTTTTTTTTTTTTTTTCATTTAAAATTATTACTTGAATGATTAATATGGTGCCACTGTTTAGACTATCTCATTATTAATTATGACATTTTTTTTTTGATTTCGTTTTGTTTTTAATTTTCTTTTCTATTTCATAAAATGTATACGGTTATGGATGTAAAGGTCAAAGGTCCTCCTTTCCTTTCTTTTTTTTCATCTATTTATTACAGTAGGTTTGTAAAAAAAGACTTGAAATGATAATACAAGTTTTCTGTACAATTATCCATTTTAAAGCAATACTGAAATTAATGTCAGCAATAGAAAAAATTATCATTTACTTAATTTATGTTTAAAATTTAGTATGATTACTTAAGTATGATGACTTCGATTATGATTTTTATATCGTTTTCATCCTTACTTGTTTCGCCCTTTTACATTTAACGCTATTATATTGAAAAAAAAAAAAAAAAAAAAAAAAAAAAAAACCGAGAAATATGTTAATTCCATATCTTCTAAATTCATATATATTACAGATATTTTCTGTTACTCATAAAAAGTAAAATTAGTTTGATATTGTTTTGTATGTGAAATGCAATATTATGTCAATTTGAGTAACGTTATATTAAAAAAAAGAAAAATGTTGCGTTCTTTACTTTTATTGTATTTTGTTATATTTTCAACCATTTTTTTTTTAATCACAGTCAAATCTATTTTATAAAAACTGACATTTTTTTTTTTTTTTTTTTTTTTGTTCATTTTCAAATTTTGAAGAAAAATAGATCTCAGAGAAAAAAAAAAGATTTTTGAGTTCTTTTGTTACTCTTTTATCTCCCTTTCCAAATTTTCACACCTCTATGCCTTGCCGGTTTTAGCATACTATTTTCTGTTTCTTTTTTTTTTTCTTCATTTTCTGCAGTACCCTTAAAATTCGCGTACTCAGGAACTGTTAGTAATATATATACATATATAATATATATATATATATATTTTTTTTTTTTTTGCAGATTTCATAGATCTCACGCTATACAGATGCTCATTTAGTTGCTGAATGCTTGTTGTTTTGAGGATTTTGATAAGTTCCTCGGTAATTTCTTAAATGGGCACTGTTTTAGAAAGATATAATGAGTAAAAAGTGTATCCCTTATTTGGGATATTCACACATACTGTAAGTCCTCAAAATTGCAGTGCAACTAATGAACATACCTGTGTCTTATGCCAACCCAGTTTTGCTGTGTTTCAACTTTGTTCGAATATTTGTATATTGGCAAATAAAATGGTTGCTATGACTAAGCTATCAAGCGTTAATCGGCTAAGAGTAAGAAGCAGAAGCAAAATGCTTAGTCGTTGTTACTCCTCTTTCCTCTCAAATATTGACGTACGAACCACGAACCACATATATAATCCATAAAAATTTCTTAAGAATTCAATTTATTACCACTATGTATCGAGAGTAACCGTCAGGCTTTACACTGCATATTTTATTTCTTGCCATATGAACAATCATTTCCAAGTGCAACGCATTACAGCTATAACAAACAACCGGATTTCATTTCCCGAATGAAAAACCATTTACCAATTATACAGTCACCGTCACAAATCATATAATTACAGCAGATAAGAAAAGAAAACTATTTCTTGTTTGAGTTAACGAATAATATCATGTCACAACAAATAAGTAAAGAAAATATAAGCTGACTGGAACTGTCTAGCGTCGACGATTTCAAAAAAAAATTTCTTAGAGTAAAATACACATTGGTACACTGGTTACAATATAGAATAGCGGCGAAAAATAAGCTCCTATAACTTTTCTAATACGTTTTTACGCAATTGTATTTATGAAAATAGGCGAGGCTATGTTCTTTAATCAACACAATGTTATCATTAAAGCTAAGTAATGATTAAAAGAAATTTCGAAAAGTTTTTGCTCTCGCGAAAAGTTGACTTAATGGTGATTACAGTAAATTGACACGAAGCGTACGCGTCAGAAAGTAAGTTTCAAAGAGCAAAAACTTCGAATATACTAAATACAAATCAAAATCTACCCGACAAGTCACATGACTGTCCTGGTAAGACAAGGAAAGTACCGCGGTGATATCTGAATGCTATACACTAGTTCTAATGATATATTACAAGTTAAGGTGAATAGAACAGGCGAACTGAACAGATTTAAGATAACAAAAACGTTGTAATATTTGCAAATAAAAAGCAAATTCCTTTTAAAATCCCCATCAACCTGAGAGTTACGATTGCAACCTAAAATGTTGCCTACGAATCCAAATAACGTTCAAAATCTATGATTGACCGCATATCTTCCGGATGACGGCCAACTTCCCTCCACGAACGAAGTGAGCGTGAACATAACAGACGTTGATTTTCAAGACGTCTGAGATGCGCAATACGGTATTTTCTGCAATAACACATGCATTGCAAATGGGAGAACACAAGGGTTTTCAAAAAACATACTAAAGAAAGGTAAATGTAATCATGCGGATTCTTTAAAACTTTATATAAACTACGAATTCTTTCTGCAAAATCCTTAATTTTCTCCATGAAGTTTGAAATTACAAATATTAAAACTATCATAGAAAAAAAACCACCTTTGCAAGCTTGCCACTGTGGCAAAAAATGAGCTAATACCACTGATTACAATGAGCACCGATCCTGCACCTACTGTTACACCGGAAAATGGATTCACCGAATCAATCATTACTCCCATAACAATAGTTATAATACACGCTAGCACTGTCAGCAGCACTGAAATCTCAAAGTTTTGTTTAGAATTTTTGAAGTATGGACTTGAAGATTTTTATGAAATATAAGAATAGCTTACTACTACTCATCTCCAGAATCGTATTTCGTTTGAGCCAATTGAGGAATCCTGATGATGTTGAAATGATGTTTAAAATGCAGGCCAAGGTGGATTTCACCACAATAACAAAACAGAAAGCGATCAAAATATAAAATAAAGTGGCGACCACAGGTGTAATACAATCGACTAGTACTGCAAAACAAGGCTTCTAGAAAGAGAAAATTAAGTTTGAGATACCAAGCTAAAAATAAAATGAGTGAAAAATATTATGATATGAAGTTATGAAAATTATTACTCATTTAGATAACTTGCATTAAATCTTTCTTTTATCCATTTTTTCTCCCGATAGTTACTGAAGTGTTGTGATTACAAAAAATTTAAAAAAGATAATTGTATAACCTTTTCCATCAAAGTGGTATGTTGTATGATAAACACCTTTCACATCAACGAAAGATCCAAAATTGGCGGTACGCCAGAAATTTCGAATGCCAACTCTACAAACTGACGAAATATGATCATAAATCTAAATTCCTATGCATACATCCCTAGTTTTTTTTTCCGTCGAATCCCCAAAAATTAAAAAGTACCACAGGTTTCTCCCACATTTTCAGGACGAGACCAAAAAACAGTTGCGGTGAAAATTCAAGAAAATCTAGAAATTTTATTTATCACCTTTTCTAAGAATAGTTTGCTTTACTCCAATCAATTTACAGTCAAAAAAGTTTGAACCTTGATCAGCTAAATTTATCGTTCAGTCCATCGAATCACAACCTAAACAAACCCCATGCAGCGATCCGCTTGTACAAACGGTGAAGTATAGCTGAAGTAATCATCGCTACGAACTGAACTGTTGTCATCCATTTGAGCTACATTTCGGTTTTCTTTGCTCTTATTATCAATGCGAATCCATTCGTCACTGACTAAAGCACAGATCGCCTAAAATATCAACTAATCTTAAAAAAAAAAAAAAAAAAAAAAAAGTACATTTCGAGGAAATAATCTAAGAGAAATGTTAGGGAAAAGTCTCACTAATGAACCTGAGACTGATTTAAAACTTGTGAAAAATCAGTCGGCAAGGATACAGGAAAAAGAAAAGCAAGCGATATTCATCGAATTGAATATCGATGCGAAGAATTGATATTCATGAACTTAAAAAAAGAGAGTTTGCAACAATGCTCATTGTTATCATTCCATTGAACACAAAGTTTTTTGGATCATCTTGAAATATGCTGAAAAAGTTGAAAAAAAACTTGTTATAAAGCAAATGAAAAATACCTACCGAAACTGCAGCCAACAAACTGAATAACGCAGCAGGAAAATTCGCTTCAGATGGATCAAAATACTTGCATTTTAATTCGATCAACATGAACTGGAAATATTTAAGAAATTTCTTTCAACATATAAAATTATCTCGCGAATGTAACTTAAACAATTAAACACGAAATAAATCAACCATGAACATTCAAAACCGTGCAACCTGAAATAAAAAAAAAAAAAAAACCTAACTGAAAAACAAACCCAAGATTAAAAAAAAAATTTAGCCAAGCGTATTTGGTTTAACCAAGGCGCAGTGCAAAAGTGTGTCTCAGTCGAAATTCGGGTTTTTTAAATCTAATTTCTTTTAAAATTTACTGAAATACTTTGCTAATCATTAAATTGCAGCAGCTCTTTTTGTAGCTCTTTAGCAATAAATCATTTATGAACTCATAATAACTAAGTCTTCCCGGAAGTCATCGATATGAGGAAGATATATTAGTTATATTATGCATAATTCATTGCTAAAGTTATATTTTGCGCAACTAATAATGTACTAATCTTCAATATTGACCATTCATTTTATATTTTTAATTCAATTTAATCCATATGTGCAGTTAATTTAAATACGTGTATGTTTCATTTTTTGCTGCAATTTTGAAAGTTTTGAATTGTTTACTTTAAGTGACTACAAAGTAGTACACAGTGTATTAATGTTCATTCATATTCACCACAAATTAATTGCAGCTCATTTTTAATTTTACCAATTTTTTTTTTTTTTTTTTTT
This sequence comes from Mansonella perstans, assembly GCA_037074765.1. Lineage (NCBI taxonomy): Eukaryota > Metazoa > Nematoda > Chromadorea > Rhabditida > Onchocercidae > Mansonella > Mansonella perstans. Next base: position 16,214 of record JBAMDO010000421.1, read on the forward strand.
TTTTTCGTCCGTTGTTTGAGTATTCATAAATTTTTATCAATAGATAAGAGAAAGGAAAAGAAGGAAAAGGCAGAAGAGAATGGAAGAGAGAAAAAAGTGAAAAAAAAATTTATATGATTGGAATGTTTTCTTCTCCTTTTTTGTTCTTCATTTAGCTTGTTTCGATTTTTTCATTTCTTTTTTTTGTCTGAGATATTTTACAGTTCAATTTAATAAACAAATGAAAAGATTAAAGGGTTGATTTTTTGCATTTCAATAAAGTTTATTTTAATGTCATTTCAATTTTAACATTTAATTGATGAATTTTTGCATCAAATGGTTGTGCCATTTTAATATTTACAGAAATAATTTGTCGCATTCGCAAGGTAAATTAATCATAAATGATTTATGTAAGGGAAATGAACAGTGTAAAGTTCAACGGAGTGATAAAATGAGGGTCAAAGAGGAAAAGGACGAGGGAAAGCGGAGGTGAAGGAAAGGGATGAGAGAGAGATGGAGACATTATAAAAAGGAAATTTATTTATTAATTATATAGAGGATGAAATTTAATGTTGAAAGCATCAAAATTCCTTTTTCTCCTCTACTATTCTTCAATTAATTAAATAATTTATGGAAAAAAAATTTTAAATAATTTAAATAATGTTAGGAATCGTTAAAATTTTTAAAAAAAAAAAAAAAATAATAAAAAAATTAAATAGTGTATAGGAATCGGAAATTTTAAGAAAGATGAAATGGACATAAAAAGGTAAAATTAAAAATTAAAAAAAGCAATGATTAGTTTGCTTTTCCATTCCTTCTCAATCCATTCTCTACTGTCCCCCCTTTTTCCTCTTTCACTGTCCCCCGACTAACTCCCAAAATGTTCAACTCGAAAAATATGGGTGTAAATGGGTGTAAAGTTGAGATGGGTTGCGAGGGAGAAAAGAAACGAGTGCGGAGGGCAAATATGATCAACTAAAAGTGTTTTGTTCGACAATTTCATAGGTACGAGAATCGTCATCATCGTCATCGTCATCATCGTCATTTCTATCATCATTTGTATCATCATTAATATTGTTCAGTGGTTATCAGCAAAAGTATCAGATGGAGGAGGAGGAGGAGGAAGAGGAAGTAGGAGGAAGAAAAGGGTATTGGAGAGGGAATAATTTATCAACCATTTTGTTGACCGATACAGGAAAGTAAAGAAGATTGGGAAGAGTACAAATTGTAGAATTGCGACTATTTGACAAAAATTTCTCATCAGGTACTGACTGCTACTGCTGATGATCATTGTAAACCTCCTTGTAAAAATATTGCCCCCAGCTCTATCAAAATACTTCTCGTCTCCCGTCCGTCGTTGTAATATTCGTTAGTTTGGTGGTGGTTTGATGGGGCCGGGTGAAAATCCCGATGAGTTGCCCTCAATCCCTCTTGTTTTGCTCTGTCCTCTCGTCCTAACTCTTTTTGGTAGCCTTTTGGTAACCCCCACTTCTCCGTACCCTAACCCCCGCTTTTCTCTATCCTTCCTTTTTCACCAAACTTCCTCTACCCATTCCTCCTCCTTTTCCTCCTGTTTTACCTAACCAACCGCAAAACAAAATTCCGTTATAGTCTGATGATGGATGCATCACGAAAATACTAAATTTTGGAAATGTGTAAATTTTTCAAAACTTATCGAAATCCACCGAAAGAATCGATTTGATTTTTTATCTCAAATGAGAAAAAAATTTTTAAAATGTTGAATTTTTGAAAACTTTACATCCTAATTGACTTTCAGTCATTGGAAATTGAATCATATCACTTCAATCTTTAATGTGTATATTTATCATTTCATTCCTCATCCTTTTTAATAATATTATATTAAACTGAGTGGGCGTTTTAAAAATTCAAAAACTGTGAGATTTATGAAATAGTGTTATGATTTAATCGCAATTTCATTTTTCTTTTCATTTTTAATTGAAAATTATGGATGGAAGAATTAATGGTATAATGTTGTAATGTAATGGAAATCAAATGATAATAAATTTATATACGAGTATCATATCATATTAGTACCATTGATATCGTATTATATGAATAGCCGTATGATTGCTAATGCAAGTTCAAGTTGTGAGTTACAATTTGAATTAGTTACGATGCGATACGATACGGTATGTTCCGTATAATTGTTCAAGAAATTTTATTTTTAACTGAAAAGAAATTGGCGAGGTAAATGGGTAGCAAAGAAAACAAAAGTGATTGAGATCGACATATATCGAGATTCTCGGTCTCCCTCTCACCTAACAGTATAACAGCAGCAGCTGAAGAAGTATTTTGGAGAGCCGGAGGGGATATTTCATGATAGAAGAAATGGAGTGAACCGTAGAACGGGAAAGTTTCCACGGAAGAGGATGGCTGTTAGGTAGAAAGGCGGGGGTAGGGGAGAGGAATAGGAGTAATGAATCGAGGCGAAAAGGAGGTTAGAATGCCTCTTACGCGACAATATATTCTCGTCATCCTTTCTCGATCGAAGTATTACTACCTGTCACCGGTCTGGTATCAAATTACAACATCCCTCTGAAGTTTCGAAAATTTTCGGGAACGCAAGAGCTGATGACAATTTAAATGAATAATTGTCAAATTTGGAATTTCAATTCCTTTTCATCTTCGATGATACGATAAATTAGATGAATGATCAAAATTTACGGATACCTTTTTAACGAACTTCTAATAGAACAAATAGCGTAACGATCAAAATTTTTCTCTCTTCATTGCTAATTCACAACTTTATAAATTTAATTTCATCTCAGTCATTGATATTTTTCACTACATGGTGGCACCACGATATATTTTACCTATTTTCAGAATAATCTATATTTTCTGAATCGAATTAAGTCAAACGAATTAGCCTGTAACTTAAAATAACCAATGAATAATTTTGTGAAATTTAACTTATTATCTATCCTGCTGGACAAATGTTTAATGTTCCTAACCGCAGAAAAAAAAAAAAAAAATTGATTGATAATCAAGTGAAGTTTGCACAGAAAATTTATCCACCTTTTTTAAATATGATTAAAAACAATTAATGCAAAAATAATGCAATTAGTCAACAGAAGAATAATAAAAAGAAGAGAAGACAAGAGAAAACATCACAAATACATTAGTGGGAAAAAAAGAAACATGCAAACAAATGGCACATTAAAGTGAGAGAGAGAGAAAGATGAAATTATCCATAAATTTTGAATAATCGACAAAAAGAAAAATCACGCTTTTTTTTTTTTTTTTAAAAAAAAATAAAACAATGTCTGGCACAAAAATTGATGAAAAAAAGGCCAGATCAAGTGAATGAATGACATACTCAGTGTTTATTTATCTGAAATTATCCTAATGGTGGGTATCATATTAATTCAGAAACAGAAATAATTAATAGCTAAAAGGAGAAAGTTTTTTTTTATCATAAAAATGTAATCATCATTAGGTAAAGGAAATTGGAAAATTTTTTAACCATTTTTTGCATAATATTACGTAATTTAATCCCATTCCAAACATATCATATCATATCATATCATTCGGATATATTCTTCGAAATACATCATTGAAGAAATACAATTCAATGCAATTTTAGGCAAATTTTTTGTTATCAATAAATGCACTTTTTTATAACTATCTAAAATATTTTTGAAATAAATCCAATCATTTTGATTTTGCCTATGTCTATTACTCCTACTACTACTATTATTATTACTACTACTACCACTACTACTACTACTATTACTACCAATAATAATATTCATAATTCATTACTAAAATAAATGAAACTTATTTCATACGCATTATTTTTCACTATTTGTAAATATTATTTTTTCATTTTCATTTTCCTCCTTTCCTTTTCTTTCCTCTTTTTCATTCAACACATTCAAATCGAAAAAAAAAAAAAAGCGGAAAAAAAAAAAAGAGGGAAAAGTAGAGGAAGGTACGGAAAGGTATCAACAATATTCACTGGGATCGGAAAAATGTTACAGGCGGATAAATGGAAAAACGGAATGAGAAGAAAGGTACAGCAATAATTCCTTCCAAAAAATTCAAAAAAAAAAATTCCTTCCTCATTCCCAAATAAATATTTCACTGCCTTTTTGCTATTTATTCATATCGAAATAGCTACCGTTTTAAAATGCCTTCCTCTTCTATTCCTTTTCTTCCTTTCCCTCTCTCTCTCTCTCTCTCTCTCTCTTTCTCTCTCTCTTTCCTCTATTCAAAATTGAACATTATTACAAAATAGAAAATAGTAGGCGCCTGTAAATTAATTATAATTCAGGAGGAAAGCATATTATTGCCATCATCTTTTCAACTTAGCCAATAAAAGTAAAAAAAGGCATTAGGTTGAAAGAGATGGGAAAAAAAATTGGAACGAAACGAGAGAAAAATAGCGCGGGGCGGAAATGTGTGAAATGAGGAAAAATTTAAAAAAATGAAAGGTACTACTAACATTATGATGATACTATCATCTTTCCCCATTGCTCCAGGAATAGTTTATTCCTGGATTCATCCTCCTATTTGATCAATCCATTCATATCCTAATCCTGATTGGTCCAATCATTTTAGGCTAACTGATTTTACTAATTTTAATCCTTTACTTTCTCTTTTCACTCTCTTCACTAATTACCAAATAATTATTGTTATTCTTTTCCCACTTTTAAAATTTACTGCTTAAATGCTCTTTCCTTTCCTTCTTTTTTCTTTCTAAATTAACATTCCTTCTCTTCCTTTTCCTCTTTTAATCATTTCATTTTTGTAATCATTATAATATCTGTATACTAATATATTTTCCTAATCAAGAAAAGTATAAATAAAACAATTTAAAATTTTCTCCTCTTTTTTCCCTTGTCTCTCTCTTTGTTTCTTCCCTCTTCTCCCGCTATTTTCGTTGATAGATATAAATTGATTTAAATTTGTAAAATTTTATCAATAACTAACTTTTCCTAATCAATCAACGTCCTGTTATGTTCAAATCCTTCAATGATCATCCATTGTCCTTTGAAAACAAAAAAAAAGAGAGAGGAATGAAATGATTGGCTTTAAAAAGCATAGTGCTAAATTTAATGCCATCTCATAATGGAATGAAAATGTCAAAATCTCCTTTAAAAAAAATAAGCAAACCCAAGAAAAGGGTACCATCAAAATTTGCACAAATAAAATTTTCCAAATTACATAATTCACAATACAAGTGAGAAAAAGGCGCAAAAACACCTACAACCTAAACAGACCCACACATAATACCTAACATCAAGAAGAAGCCATAAAATCATCTTGTTTCTGATTGTTGATAATGATCTATGTGCAATACATATGATTCTGTCACCACGATATTATACAACTTTCCGGAAAAGAAAAATTCAATTAAGCATGAAAAAAAAAAAAAAAAACAGAAGAAAAGCTTTGGTGCATTACGCCCAAATTTCCTCGGAACCATAAGCTCATACAATATAAATTATAAAATTTTCTTTTCTGCTCCAATCTAGAAATTAATTTTTTAGATCAAATTTCCTTCATTTCAAAATTTAACTTCAACATCTACTATGCATGATGTAAGCGAAACAAAAGAATTTCGTTTTCTGATCAGAATTAAATAAAGATTATAATGAATAAGTAATTTTTTGGAAACTTTCATTTATTCTAATTAAAAAAATAAAATCTTTCATATTATGGGCTTTTCATTTTTGTAGAGCTTAGGTTCTGAGAAAATAATTGCAAAACAAAAGTTAAGAATCGTTTTATAATGAATTGGAAGGTTTTGTTTTTTTTTTTTCAACTATAAAATACTGATAGAATGATATCAATGATTACTGTTGGATCGAGATGAAAAATAATTCGATTATTAGAAAATGCATTGATAATTTCAAAAAAAAAAAATTTTTTTTTTTTTTTTTTTTTTTTTTTTATAGAACAAAAGATAAATTGAGCGTCCAGCACAGGCAAAGAAGGCATATATTTCGAGATGTACTGAAAATAACTGGATAGGATTACAGTGATAATCATAATGATAATAATGGCAACGGTAAGAAGGCA
>JBAMDO010000422.1:0-22621 GCA_037074765.1 Mansonella perstans
GTGATCAAAGAAAAAAAAAACACACTCGATTTTTTTAAAAGAATGCTTTAGTCCCGGAATTGATTCAAGAAAGGTCTGTGAAGCAAAATATCGAGATGTTATTTATTACATGAAATTTGTCAATGTCTGTTTTGCGATTTTGTCAAACTAACCTATTAATCTGAGTTTAATGTTTTTTCTATCATTTGCCAAGTTTCTTTTATACAGAGATATTTATTGACTGATTTTTAATTTTTAAATTGAATCTTGTGTTTAATAGAAAGGTTTAGCTTAGCAGTGCTTGGTTATTGTTCTTTTCTTTCCATTTCTAAGAAATATATCTTTTTCAGGCGAAGCGTGAGCGACAAAAGATGCGTTTGAAATTACGCAAGAAACTTGGTGAAGAAGCAGTACCAAAGGAAAAGCCACGAACGATTGAAACTACTCGTGAACATGATGATACTGTGATAGAAGATGACGATCAGGAAGTTTGTTCGCTAATTTTTTTTAATACATTCTATATTTTCATAGAGATATAATTTGTAAATAATTTTAATGTGAGTTCTATAACATTGTAGAATAGATTTGAACAAGAGTCGTCACAGGAGCTTGCAGCTTTTAGAAACTGTACTGTGTTTGAAGGTAAATTTCAGTTAAATTTTCGTTTTTAGTCATTAAATAAATGTTTTTAGTCATTAAAAAATTTTTTTTTAAAAAATTTGAATTTTGCTCCAGTGATTGACAAGCACTGTGGTTAAAAAGTAGCGTATTTAACAGCGATTATCGCGAATGATTTAGTGCTACGTAAGGACTAATTTTTTGTTTAGTATTTTTGATTGAAATCTCTTATAGTTTAGATATTTGTAAAACTTAACGAAGCGTGCCGTTTTCAAGTTATTTATTGGTTTTTTTTTTTTTTTCAGGTTCAGCACGATGAAGCAAATGATGAGATGAGCGCATATTTTAACGATGAAGTGCCACCGAAGATTTTGGTAACTACCTCACCATATGCTAAAGTGGTTAGTCCTTTTCGTGTAATAATTTTTAAAATACCCTGCCTGCATAGAAGAATGCATACCTTTCAATTTGCATGAAATATGCTGACAGCACAGTGCTACTAATGCTCTTTTGAATTTCAACTCGCTGATTGCTGAAAACACTATATTCTTATTCATTTTTTTCTTTTATTTTTAAGAATACATTCAAGTTCTGCTATGAACTGCAAAAATGCATCCCGAATGCTGAAGTATTTACTCGTAAAGGAATTCCTTTAAAAAAAGTGGTAAAGCAAGCAAAGTCCAAGGAATATACTGATTTGATTGTAGTGCACGAAGATCGAAAGATGCCAAGTAATTTTTGTTTTTTCTTACTGTCAAATGACTTTAATGTAATTCCGTCTCATAAGTTTTTGAAAAAGCAAAAGTCTTATATTGAAATTTGATAGATAAAACAGTTAATATAAAAATATACTAATTGAATTACAGTATCTGTAATTTTTTCAATATCTGTAATTCAATTTTTCAATATTTTTTGAGATATGACATTTCCAGATGGTATTGTTCTCTGTCATTTACCGGATGGTCCAACTGCGTTTTTCAAAATTAATAGTTTAACCTTTACAAAGAATCTCAAGGTGAGAATTTATTGATTGGCCGCTTCTTGATAATTTTGTTCGTTTCTTGGTTTTCCTAATGTATAAATTGAGCAATAAAAATAATAGTGTGGCATTGTAGACTTCATCTTATCGATTTTTGAAGTTGTAAAATTTAAAAATTTCATCTCCTTTCTGCTCTTCTAATCGCATAACCAGTAAAAAATTCAGCAAAAAAGGCATATTTTATTAAAGGACTTGATGGGTGACGAAACTTTAACATTACAGAAAAAAGGCGAATCCACTGTGCATTATCCAGAATTAGTATTAAACAATTTCAACACTCGGCTTGGACATACAATTGCACGAATGTTTGCATGTCTGTTCCCACAAAAGCCCATGTATTCTGGACGACGAGTGGTTACTTTCCATAACCAACGCGACTATATATTTTTCAGGCATCACAGGTTTTGCATTACCATTATTTTAGGTGGCAGATTTAATTTCCAGTTGTTTTCAGATCATTTTCTTCATCGCTTACTTACATTTCTTGGTATTTTTAAAAATTATTTGAATTCCGCATCTGTCTTTTTCATTAATATAATGTCCTTATTTCACTTTTTTTTTCAAAGTGGCGGTTATTTTGTTTTTTGGCAACAAGATTTTTTTTTTGAAACTTAAAATTAAATTTGTTGTTTCTTCTGTACTTTTATTATTATTACTGACACTTATTTTTTTGCTGTAACAGATATGAGTTCAAAAGAGAAGGTGAAAAAGCGGCATTGCTTGAACTTGGGCCTCGCTTCACTTTACGGCTGAAGTGGTTGCAGAAGGGGACATTCGATAGTCGATATGGTGAATATGAATGGGTCTTAAAGGTATCTCCAGGCTTTAATTTTTAATACTCATAAGATTCACTTCATTGCATAATTGGTTAATGAAATGTCCGATATTAATACTTATAAGATTCACTTCATTGCAAATTGGTTAATGAAATGTCCGATATTAATACTTATAAGATTCACTTCATTGCAAATTGATTAATGAAATGTCCCTAAAAATTTATAATTTCTTTATAGTAACAGCAAAAGAGGGTTCTTTGTATTTTTGTGTTTTTGAGTGATGAGATATCCATTAAAATAAATTATATCTTTTAATTTAAGTCAAGTAAAGAAACCATGTTTTTTTTTTTTTTCATATGTTTTATTTTGCAGAGGCATGAAATGGAATCTAGTCGGAGGCGATTCTTTTTGTGATAATCTTTGGTTTAGTTATTATTGTAATTTCAAATGAATAAATTTTTAGACAAATGATCTCTGCGTTTTTTGAAATAGCATCCAAAGAGATTCTAATAAGCTGAGCAGTACGATTATTTGAAATTCTCTTTAAAAATAGTTTCGTAAACATATAAGATTATTGTCGTTTTCAGTGCTGTATTTCTTTGCAGTTCATTAAGAACAGCTTCTACCAAATGTAATTACTATTAATCAGCTCAGATTACTTGTCGTATCAGTATTTTATCCACGCTGCTGCATGATATAGGTCTTGGATAGTTCAGTTTGTATCGTTGCCCTTGACATGCAGTATTTGATAGTTGAATTGCATAATGAGATTAGAAAGATTATTCCAATGAACGCATGACATCCAGAGTATACCAGAAACTGCAATTGAGCTGAACTTATTGCAAAATATAATGCTCAAGTAACTGATCCTATTTGAAATGTAGTTTTTCAGTTTAAAAACTGTTCAAACGCCATAATAAATTCACAAGCGACAGTTAAGTAGGCAAATTTAATTTTGATTCGGTTACATTTTAAAATGCCGAAGTTGAAGTTCTGTAGTATATTCAAGGAAAACTGACTTATTTTTTTCGAATTCAAAAACGAAGCAATGCGAAAATTGTTTACCTGTTCTCTAATCGGCATGTTTAATCCATGTTTGTCAGGTACAATAACAGTGAGTAATGCTTGGAGTAACAAGGCAATGAATGAATTCAAGCCGAATACCAAGCCATATGATTCGCCAATCATTTTCTTTGCCAAATTCCATCTGCAAATAGAATCAGAAAAGATGTCGACGATAAACCATTCGTAGAATATCCAATTCCAAAAAAATTTGCAAATCATAAATTCTGCAGTATTTTATAGCTGTCTTGCTAATGGAATGAGGCATGCTTCCTCATAATTTATTTTATATTTGAAGGCCTTATTTTTGTGAGAAAATATAGATGCTGATAAAATTTTTGAATAGATGACACTTTATCGCCATACCTTGTCATCGCATACTGAAATTGTTGTTTCAAGACTCATGCTAATTATGCTCCTTTATAACCACTGCAGTAGTTTGCAGCTAACAAAGTTATATGTTAACAACAACTACACCATATTCTTCTTTGAGATATGGGGAACTACCATAAATTTATAAATTAAAAGCAAAAATTACATTTGGATGCGCGAAATTTTTAAGCTGCGTTGAAATCCCGAATGATTATTTTATTGGAATAACTTAATTGCCACTAAGTATTAAGAACTAATTTAATTTATTTCGAAAAGTTGCATTATTTCTGGAGAAGCGAAGCAAACACCATTTCAGGAAAAAAATCAATGCATAATTAACTTTCAAAAGATATTTGGCATATTCATCAGTATGAATATGAAGACGGGAAGTGATTTTTTGAATCACTTCCTTAAGGATACCTGAAGTGACATGCACGTCGTTAGTGCCCACCATATGGACCACTTTCGAAAAGCAGCGATCCGATAGATACGAATTATGTTGTGACGCATTAAACATAATTGATAATGTACGTATGCACGATATGTTTGTGGCAAATCGTGTTGTCCTACAATTGTTCCTGAAAAAACATTGTTTGTTATCAATCAATTTGTTAAAAAAAAAAATGTGAGAAAAACGGTTGATTAAGAGAAGAACAGAACTTCGATTTGTTGGAAATTGAGTTTATGTCATTGGATTGACCGATTGGAAATTGAGTTTATATCATTGGACTGACCGATTAATTACCTTCATTGTTCAAGTCAGAAAGCCTGCCAACAACTTGCTTCCACTTTACATTCGGCATAAATACAGCAAGAACGATAACAAAACATGGGATTCCAAATCCTATACAATGCAAAAGTCGATAACTTCCAATCCCCGTAAGGATAATTGTTTGAGCCAACAGATAACTTATCAAGCGTCCAGACATCATTGCTGCTTTCGAATAGCTTGTTAATCTATGATTATATGAACATATTGAAGAAAAAATCGATAACTGATACTTGGCTCAAGAATTAAAACAATCATTTAGAGTTACGAATAAAACAAAAATATGGTAAATTAGCAATATTCACTTTTTTAATTAGAAAAAGTTCAGCTTTCATTGACTATAATTTAACATAAATTGAGCATCATTTACAGGCAGTTATAATAATTACTTTTGATACTGATCCTTTTCCGACTTTGAGTAAATGTAGGAAAAGAAAGCTACTTCAGAAGCCGATGCTGTTCCAAAAACGATAATACCAAGTTTTTGTGCCCAGACCTCCGGACAAAATACCAGTATACCTCTAAAACATTTCTCACTAACTTCTAACTAAATTCCGAAAATTAGAAGAAATGATCTATAAAATTACTTATAATCCAAGAAGCCTATATAAAGATGCAAATTCGTGTGCAAAGACAAACAGTTAATCAATTTGCACATGAAATTCTTCCAATGACTGAGTTTTTACAATTTAAGAAAGCAGCTCATAAAACTTTGATTAGGCCCTCCTTTTGAAAATGAGTAAAGTTTGGTGAGATAAAAATGTCGAAATTCTGAAATAAGCTGAAATTTAAAAGTTTCAGCTTGTTAAATTGTCCAGTTGGAATGTCGAAATACCCGGAGTAAAGAAAAGGATTTGATTTTTGGTTCCCGAGAATAGAGAGTTCTGGAAAAAAGGAAGAAAACAAACCGATAAATCGCTTGTCCAATAGCTTCCAGTAACATAGTGGGTTTGTAAAGTATTAGATCGGTAAGCAAAAATACTGGTATCAATGATAACAAGTAACTATAAGCGACAAATGGATAAATCTAAAATTGGAAGATCTACTTATAGTAATGGAAGTCTTATAATAGTTTACTGACAAAAGACGCAAACTGATCAATTGGTCGACTGATTAATTTAAGCTATCAACTGGTCAATGCAAGTTATCAGCTGATTGATACGACAAAAAAATATTTAGAGACATTTCCGATAAAACTGGAAATACAATACGAGCCTCATTTGTAAGTTGTTCGCGTGTTATGTTCAGCACTTCATTTTGGTATAAATAAATAAATGGTTCGCCAATTTTCAATTCTTTAATGAATCCATAAAAACAAATGAGCGCCGTCAGGAAATGCCACATTTTCCCACTGATTTATTATTTAATTCTGAAGATTTTACGGATAAATAGTTGCTCCACAATCAAATTCATTAAATATTCTCAATTTGAAATTTCGCGCACAAGCGCAAATTAATATATTTTAGCGCAATGATCATTTTGAAATAGTTTATCAGTTCAAAACTCTTGCATACCCAATCGTTTCTGAAACCAATCAATTAAGCATTTGATATCACAAGCAGAATGAAAAAGACAGAGATAAAAGATACAGCTTGTTTCACTCGAAACAAAAAATGAAATGAAATATTGCTGTCATAACTCTGAACATTGTCGCGAAACTCGCGAAAAAAAATAAATTTTATACAAATTAGGAATGGTTTCCATGATTCATTAGTTATCTCATTTACATTTTTAGAGTTATTTCCTACCAAATTCAAATGTGTTTTTTCTTTTTTCCCCAGATGTTTGTGTTCCGGTTATACAGTAAATTCTTTTCCTAACAATCACTCCAATATTCATTCAAAATCTCATCCTGAATTTCTTCATTACCATACTTATATGTTAATTAGGTCTAACAGTTTCCGGTGTAAACCACTCCTTCTTCTAGACTATATAAACTGTACCTAACTCACAATCTTCATTCCAAGACATTCTAAGGACTCCAGTCTTGCTCACGTTTTATTCGCTATTCTACTGTTTACTATCCACTTTATTTTTCGTTCTAATATAAAGGGTTCAATTACCCAAGCCGAGGTGTTTTGCACTACAACGAACACACTCTGCTCACACACGGTTGCGCTCAATAATTTTTCCCGACAGATTTGGTGCCACGAGCCGGGAACGAAATGTCCTCATCAATCGTCCAATCAGCGCAACCAGCAATCGGCAGGATAGCCGAACTTCTGAAGGAAATTAACGAACTCGATCTAACACAGCCAGATCGGAACCTCTCCCCAGAAGAACAAAACAAACAATACGAAACGAAGAAACGTATTGTTCGAAACAAGGCGAAACAATTGGAGATGTACGCCAGTAACTTGGAGGCGATCAACGATAAGTGGCTAACTCTCATACAGCAAACGACAATAGCGACGAAAAGGAAGGAAGAAGAAGAGAAGTATGAGAGGATGGTCACTGACAAACAGGGAATCCGGCACATGATTAATAAGAGCAAGGAAGCAATCATTATCCTTGACTCTTATTATAACGACTTCGAATTAGCAATCAAAAAGGAGGAGTCATCGTCCACGAGGGAGAGGGAAATAGCCAATCCCTCACCTGTTTGCCATTCAACAATAAACCTACCCAAGTTACCACTTCCAACATTCAGTGGCGACATCAAATTATGGAGGGAATTCTGGAATAGCTTCAACGCAGCTATTCACCTCCAGGAAATATCCAACATTCAAAAGCTCACCTATCTAATATCATGTTTAAAGGGTGAAGCACTGGAAGCTATAAGAGGGTTCGACGTAGCTCCAGAAAACTACGAATTGATAAGGCAGGTGTTAACCGACAAATATGGTAACCCTGCAATTATCAAAAAATCATTATACAATGAACTCCATTCCATCCAACGGAACGACAAGGAATGGAAAGCAAAGGTCGAAGCAATGGAAAAGATTCTTCGACAACTAGAAGCAATGGGGGACATACTGGAACATCCCATCATTGAATCGACGATCGAAAACAAACTACCACCATGGATCTTGGATAAAGTCTACCAGGCGAAGAAAGAAACAGCATCATGGTCGGTAAGTAGCTTACGAAAATTCCTAATGGAAATAATCCTTAGAAGCGAGGACGTAAGCAGAAGCCAAAACCCTCAACAAGGACCAAGCCCAAAAGGATTGGTTCAAAAACCTCATCAAGCACCGATCTCAAAAAGAGCGGTTCACTTTCAAAGGGAGAGAGAAACCTCTGCCCTAACTATCACAAAGCAACCAAACGAGGTAAAACCTCCTCAGGCTGGTAAGAAATCAAAAGGCAACAAGGAGAAAAGACCTTGTACCTTTTGCAATAAAAACCATTGGGACAACGAATGCCCAAATTACGCTACGGCGAAACAACGATACGATCGCCTGAAGGACCTCAAGGCATGTATCAACTGCTTCAGTAAGGAGCACGCAACAAGCGAGTGCAATCGAAGGAAACGAACATGTTTCCATTGCAATGGCGATCACAGGACGGCATTGTGCCACAAAATTTATTGCTCGACCAAAAATGGATCAAGCAAACAAGAATCAAACTCAACAATCATCATCAACTCACTGAACCAGCCAGTTAATCATCAAGGTAAGAGGGTTTTGTTAATATGTAAGGAAATCGAGGCAGTCAACCCCAGCAAACCGGAGAATCATGAAGAAGCCATGGTACTCTTCGATCCGGGGTCACAATCTTCATTTATCACGAAGAAGTTAGTTAGCCGTTTGCACTTATCGGAAAATGCAAAGGAAGATGTAAAACTTTTTTCCTTTGGCAATCAATTACCAAGGTTTACCAAACTAATAAGGTAAACGTGGGAATAAGAAGTCCGGAATCTAAAATTATAAATATTAATGCCTATGCATTAGATTACCTCACGGACAGACTGCAAATTATTACTCCAACATCCTACGACATGAGCTCCATCACACGACAAAAACAGTTGGACGAGTCGGATGGATATTGGAGACGACCAGACATTATCATCGGACTGGACTACTTTTTTGATTTCCTGCTACCGAACAAAGCCCACAGCATGTTATCAGGTTTCCACCTACTTCATACCAAAGTAGGACCGATAATAACAGGCTGTGGATACATCAACATGACGTGCAAACCTGACAGTGTCAACTCCGTTAATGTGACCACTGTCACCAAACAAGACATCGATCAGTTTTGGAAGTTGGAAGTAATCGGAATCCAAGAACAACCAACTGATCAAGACGACGAGAAAGCATTGGAGCAATTCAAAAATTGCATCACAATGAAAAATAAACGGTATCAAGTATGCTGGCCATGGAAAGATATAAAGGCTAGCTTACAAGACAACTACGGTCTTTGTTATGGACGGCTCAAAACGCTCGTTAAACGTCTTCAAGCAAATCAATCCCTGCTTGAACGTTACGACAGAACAATCAAGGAACAACTCTTATCAAATGTAATCGAAACGGTGACGGCAAATATGGATCAAGAAGGCATCATCCATTACTTGCCTCACCACGAAGTACTCACGCCGGCAAAGACAACAACAAACTTACGGATTGTTTACGATGCATCCGCACACGTCAAGGGAGAAAAGAGCCTCAACAACATGCTATACCGCCGCTTCAGGGTAATGAAGAATGTGATAGCCGCCGATATAGAAAAGGCCTTTCTACAAGTGGAATTACACCCATCCGAAAGAAACTGTCCCGTTTCTTATGGATAAAAGATATCCAAGGAGACACCACACCGGAAAATCTAATTATGCTATCGGTTTCAGAGAGTTCCATTCGGCATCATAGCGTCCCCGTTTCTACTTTCAGCCACGCTTAATCATCATTTGGAGAACTACGGGAGCAAAACCGCTTTAGAAATCAAGAAAAACCTGTATGTCGATAACGTTTTATTATCGGCAAGCGGAACCGAGGAAGCACTCCAAATCTACAAGGAAACGAAGGACATCTTCAAAAATGCCTCAATGAACATACGAGAATTCTTCTCAAATGACAAAGACTTCAATGAACTCATCCCTGAAAACGACCGAGCAAAGGTAAGTCAAATTAAAAAGATCCTTGGTATCCATTGGAACCCAGTCACTGATTCTATTGAAATAATTCTAAAACCATGGAATAACCAAATCCCAACAAAGAGGACAATCTTACAATTTATCGCTTCGCAATACGATCCTCTGGGATTTTTATGTCCATTAACGCTACCACTCAAATTTTTCCTACAAACTCTTTGGAAAAGAAAACTATCCTGGGATCAGTCACAATCATGAAATTGAAACGTGGGAACTGCTCATAAGCCAATGGCCAACAAAGGTCAGAGAAATCCCACGTATTGTAATCGATCCCGATCGACTACAACAATTGAACATTCATGTCTTTACGGACGCATCCACCAAAGCATACGCGACAGCAATCTATGCAAAACAAGATGCAAATACATCTTTGATTTTTGCAAAATCGCGTATAGCTCCTATAAAAGGTATGACAATACCTAAACTAGAACTGCTAGCCATCCTAATTGGAGTACGAGCAACCAACTTCATCATCAAACAATTAGAAATCGAACAACTAGGAGTCACATTGTGGTCAGATTCCCGATGCGCACTCCAATGGATCAAAAACCGATCAGGACTCCTACCCAGATTCATACAAAATAAAATCGACGAAATCAGGATGTCAAAATTCTCATACCGATATGTGCCAAGTAAATGTAACCCTGCTGATATATTAATAAAGGGATATATGTCTCCAACCCAACTAGCAATGTTCGAGCAATGGTGGGTTGGTCCGCAATGGTTGAAGGAAGACGAATCCAATTGGCCATATTGGAAACACAATTTCAAAGAAGAAATTGAAGAAGAAGAAGCAATCGAAATAACCGCCGCCGTGGTCACAACTCACCTCAACGAAAATTTTAAACTAATAGAGGTAAGCCGTTTTAGTAAATGGCTAAAATTAGTACGGACAACTGTCCGAGTCCTTAAATTCATTAAACTCACGACGAAAAGGAAAATCGAATGGTTACAACCACTCTCGGCTGCAAAGGGACGATTCACAACCCATGACTATAAATTAGCAGAATGGATACTATTCAAGCAAGGACAAGCAGGACAAATCACAGAGGAAGAAAAGGAGAAATGGAAACTGTATCGCGACGATAAGGGAATATGGAGATCTCTGAGTCGATTAGAGAACTCAGAATTAGATAGGAGCAGCAAACACCCTATCTATCTCCCAAGACACAATCCGATAACCGAGCTCATCATACAAAGGCATCATGAGGACTTACTTCATGCTGGAGTTGCCCACACGTTAGCAGAAATGCGGCGCAATTTCTGAGGCAGAAGTGAAGTCAAGCGAGTCCTAAACAAGTGTAGAGCTTGCAAAAGATGGACTACAAAGCCATTTGAGCTTCCGGAAATGCCCAGTCTCCCAGAAGAAAGGGTCACTCGGTCTAGAACCTTCGCACACATAGGTCTAGACTATTTTGGCCCCCTCTCTGTTAAAACGAAGACGGGTATAACAAAACGATGGGTAGCTCTGTTTAAGTGCTTCACTACCAGAGCTGTTCATCTAGAATTAGCTGATAATTTATCAACCGAATGTTTCTTGGACATCTTTAGAAGATTCATCGCTCGACGAGGATGTCCAGAATCGGTCCTAAGCGACAATGCAAGCCAGTTCCAACTCGTCTTCAAAGCAATCAAGGAACAGGATTCCCAACTAACAAACTTCCTCATGAAAAAGGGAATGACATGGAGAAACATCATACAAAGGCTCCTTGGAACGGAGGAGTCTACGAAAGACTCATCGGCCTAACAAAAAGGGCCATGAGGAGAGCTATTGGCAGAAGGCTACTGTGGGAGAGAGAGTTAGTAACTCTCATAATAGAGATCAAAGGAATACTCAATACTCGACCTCTGACATACGTAAATTGCGATAACTACGTAATTATACGTCCAATCGATTTCCTCTCCCCTGATGCCTCGCTAGTAACTCCCCTCACCAACATGGACGACCAAGAGGAATTTGTTCCTCATAAACCCAACAACAAGCAGATACTTATCCGATACTGGTTAAATACACTCAAAGTCTTGGATCTATTCTGGGAGATCTGGAGACGCGAGTATTTAACCAGTCTCAGAGAAAGATCACAAAGGTTTCATACATCCCCCAGAAATGTAGAAACCAGGATACCACGCGAAAGGGAGATTGTATTAGTCAACGAACCTAATATCCCTCGTGGTATGTGGAAACTAGCAAGGATCAAAGAAATCAAGGAAGGCAAGGATGGAAAGGCGAGAAGTGCCATCATTGAGACATCACAAGGAAAGATCCTCACCAGACCAATAAATGTTTTGTATCCTCTAGAAGTTGAGGATAACGAAACTGCTCAAGAATCAGCTCCTCAGGACTCAACTCCTCAGGACCCAACTCCTCAGGACCCAACTCCGCAGGACCCAACTCCTCAGGACCCAATCCAAACCGTCGAAGCAGAGGAGCCAATTGCTACAAGAACCAGAGCAGCCATTCGGAAACGGAACGAACCATAACCGATTTCCAAGACAATGATGAACTGTCTTTATATCATGGCGCTCATTCTCATCACTACAGTCGAATCAAACGCTAAACAAAACTGTAGATGGATTACAGGTACCCCTTTCAACATGCCGCAAAGGTGGAACTGTGACGAAATCATCCACCAAAACATCACCTTAACACAAGTCACAGTTTACACGCGGACACACGCAAGGATACCGGCAATCAAGTGTAGCAATATCACGAGAACGGTCTGTACCAAGGCCTTCTTACGACTATCCTTATCAGTAGTTTCAGATGAAACTACCACTTCTCCCATACCTTACCATCTATGCACAAATTTATACGACCAGAGGGAATCAACCGAATCACCGTTAAAGAGAGTCAAGCCGAATAAATGGACAACGAACAACAATGTCCAGTATTCCTACGGTTGGCTCGGAACTAGATGTCAAGCTACCACTAATTACGTGGTAGAAGAAGGATCACTCCTCCTTTACGACGGCAAAGGACTACTCTCAGATCTCGATGATACAAATCACTGCCTAACCCAAAGTGGTAAGTGCATATTGCAGACCAGTATCATACTATGGGACAACACACAGGCAACCAGTAAATGCCTCTACAAAAGAATTGGGAGATACAACGCCCAAATATATGAAAATCACGTGATGATAGATGATCTGCAAACATCACTCACATTCGAGAGGAACGAGAAGCTGCAAGATACAACTTGTAAGTTTTCTAAACCTCATCTTATGAATGGAGACATAATCATCGATGAAGGAGTCGATCAAGGGCAATCAACAAGTACGGTGAATTCGGATTCCAAGGATCAGCTAATCATGAAAGAACTAAGCAGGAAGGAGGAAACCGAAATAAGTAAATTTGATCCTGAAAATATTAAGTTTCAATATATTTTTGATATTACAAATTTACAACTTAAACAACAATTAATTGAGACACAACGACGAAGTTGTGAAAATAGAAATAATTTATTACTCCTAATAGAATGGCTATCAACCAGTGACCCGACCTTAGCAGCTAAATTATTAGTCCAGAGAAGTGATATTATAGCTAATAGGGTTAATGACAGGTTATATATAGCACCCTGTAATATTAATAATTCCGAATGGAAAAGGGTCGAATTCAAAGCAGGCATCGTCAGTAAACTTGAAGTCGAAAGAATCGACGCGGAATTAGAAATATTGGCACAAAGACACGAAATCATCAACTTGAAAACCGATCTACCGAAGTCAAAGTTACTTTGGACCGAAGTAGAACAGCAAGGAGAAGAACTAATCGAACAGATAACAATACAATTCGAGAAAACAACAAAAACCATAGAAGAAGAATTAACGCTTATAATAGCTCATTGGAAACTTATCGCTATCGGTGTATGCAGTTTTGTAATTTTATTCATGGTAATCGTTATAGAATTGAAATTTAAACTCATTAACTTCATTTTTCATTTTCTATGTATCAAAATTACAAAGCCCACGGAATCCATTCCTATGAGAATAGTCAAGTTCCCCTAAATGAACACGACAGTAGAAATCCCTATAATAATTATATTCCTCTATCATATAATCCAATTATACATTCATCAAACCCAGCAACTCCCCTCTCTCCGGAATGTCGCGAAACTCGCGAAAATTAAAATAAATTTTATACAAATTAAAAGGAATGGTTTCCATGATTCATTAGTTATCTCATTTACATTTTTTAGAGTTATTTCCTACCAAATTCAAATGTGTTTTTTCTTTTTTCCCCAGATGTTTGTGTTCCGGTTATACAGTAAATTCTTTTCCTAACAATCACTCCAAATATTCATTCAAATTCTCATCCTGAATTTCTCATTACCATACTTATATGTTAATTAGGTCTAACAGTTTCCGGTGTAAACCACTCCTTCTTCTAGACTATATAAACTGTACCTAACTCACAATCTTCATTCCAAGACATTCTAAGGACTCCAGTCTTGCTCACGCTTTATTCGCTATTCTACTGTTTACTATCCACTTTATTTTTCGTTCTAAAATAAAGGTTCAATTACCCAAGCCGAGGTGTTTTGCACTACAACGAACACACTCTGCTCACACACGGTTGCGCTCAACAAATTTTTCCCGACAAACATATAAAAAAATTTTGCTAAATATACAGTAATCAAATCATTTAAATTGAACTGGCATTTTTGATTTATTGAACATAAATTCAGATATTTCTCTTTCAAGTTTATTCTGAAAACTTTGATTTATTGGATGCCAAGCCAACCATAAGGTGAACAGAAAAAATGAACACTCAAACAAATATAATTGTAACTGATTCCGCTGCCGAATTCGAAAAACAAATCTATTATTTTTTGTTATTTATTGATTTTAAGTAAATCATACTTTTCATTTGTCTTACAAAAGATAAAAAACAGGAACTTTAAACTTTTCAGAATATGTAGTGGCAGTAATCAACATATCAGAAGAATAAAATTAAATAATTAAAAAAAAACCAAGAAAATGGAAGCGAAGAAAATAGGGGCGAAATTATCATAATTTCCTCAATTTGATTGAAGATCAAATAATTCTTATACTTTTTGTGGACCACTTTGATTTCAGAAGAGCAAATCACTAGTAGGTTGTCAGATGTACCATTATAATTGACTATAATTGATCTCTCAACTCATAATCTTATTGTATTTTGGGTGTTTCAAATTCATTCGAGATTTCAGCTCAAAATTCGAATTAAGAAAAAGGTAAGAATTCTCAAATAAAAAGGAAAACAATCAGTCTATCCCAAGCATAGCATAAAAAATTTTTATTCCAAAAATGAGATGGGACTTGGTAATGCTGAGAGAGTTGAAAATTTCACAGAAATAAAAAAATTGATCTTAAATTTCCCAGTCAGATCGGAGAAAATAAGTGCTCAGGAAATAAATTATTAAAGGAATTTGAAAACTGGTAGCGACTCTTGATTTTTTTGTAACTTTAAAACGAAGTTATCAGTGAAGTGTCATTCTGTTATTGTCAAACACATATTTATTTCTGCAATAAGTTTCCGCTGCTTAAAATTCCAGCAGTTTATGCAGTGATTCCAAAGAAAATCACAAGGCGGCATTTGAAAACAGCACGACAACATTCTGCTCGGATAGCAGTCTTTTCGCCATTTTGCAAATTAACGTTGTCTAGTAAAATTAAATAATTAAAACGGAGTTTTAACATTTTTGATGTTTTAAGACTCCAGAAGACGGTAGTATTTTCTTTAGCTTCCTAGTTGCAGTGAATCGCTTTCTGTTTACTGCATTAAAAACTCAACTGTGATTTTTCCTAAAGAAAATGTTTGGTTATTTGTTGGAATTTTTTTACTGGGCTGAATCTGAGTTTAATCTGAGTTTGTTTAATGGCTGAATCTGAGTTTAATGTTTTTTCTATCATTTGCGAAGTTTCTTTTATACAGAGATATTTATTGACTGATTTTTAATTTTTAAATTGAAATCTTGTGTTTAATAGAAAGGTTTAGCTTAGCAGCGCTTGGTTGTTGTTCTTTTCTTTCCATTTCTAAGAAATATATCTTTAATTCAGGCGAAGCGTGAACGACAAAAGATGCGTTTGAAATTACGCAAAAAACTTGGTGAAGAAGCAGTACCAAAGGAAAAGCCACGAACGATTGAAACTACTCGTGAACATGATGATACTGTGATAGAAGATGACGATCAGGAAGTTTGTTCGCTAATTTTTTTAATACATTCTATATTTTCATAGAGATATAATTTGTAAATAATTTTAATGTGAGTTCTATAACATTGTAGAATAGATTTGAACAAGAGTCGTCACGGGAGCTTGCAGCTTTTAGAAACTGTACTATGTTTGAAGGTAAATTTCAGTTAAATTTTCGTTTTTAGTCATTAAACAAATGTCGTTTCGCGGATCTTTTTAAAAAAAAATTTTTTTTTGAAAAATCTGAATTTTGCTCCAGTGATTGACAAGCACTGTGGTTAAAAAGTAATGTATTTAACAGCGATTATCGCGAATGATTTAGTGCTACGTAAGGACTAATTTTTTGTTTAGTATTTTTGATTGAAATCTCTTATAGTTTAGATATTTGTAAAACTTAACGAAGCGTGCCGTTTTCAAGTTATTTATTGGTTTTTTTTTTTTTTTTTTCAGGTTCAGCACGATGAAGCAAATGATGAGATAAGCGCATATTTTAACGATGAAGTGCCACCGAAGATTTTGGTAACTACCTCACCATATGCTAAAGTGGTTAGTCCTTTTCGTGTAATAATTTTTAAAATACCCTGCTTGCATAGAAGAATGCATATCTTTCAATTTGCATGAAATATGCTGACAGCACAATGCTACTAATGCTCTTTTGAATTTCAATTCACTGATTGCTGAAAACATTATATTCTTATTCATTTTTTCTTTTATTTTTAAGAATACATTCAAGTTCTGCTATGAATTGCAAAAATGCATCCCGAATGCTGAAGTATTTACTCGTAAAGGAATTCCTTTAAAAAAAGTGGTAAAGCAAGCAAAGTCCAAGGAATATACTGATTTGATTGTAGTGCACGAAGATCGAAAGATGCCAAGTAATTTTTGTTTTTTCTTACTGTCAAATGACTTTAATGTAATTCCGTCTCATAAGTTTTTGAAAAAGCAAAAGTCTTATATTGAAATTTGATAGATAAAACAGTTAATATAAAAATATACTAATTGAATTGCAGTATCTGTAATTTTTTCAATATCTGTAATTCAATTTTTCAATATGACATTTCCAGATGGTATTGTTCTCTGTCATTTACCGGATGGTCCAACTGCGTTTTTCAAAATTAATAGTTTAACCTTTACAAAGAATCTCAAGGTGAGAATTTATTGATTGGCCGCTTCTTGATAATTTTGTTCGTTTCTTGATTTTCCTAATGTATAAATTGAGCAATAAAAATAATAGTGTGGTATTGTAGACTTCATCTTATGGATTTTTGAAGTTGTAAAATTTAAAAATTTCATCTCCTTTCTGCTCTTCTAATCGCATAACCAGTAAAAAATTCAGCAAAAAAGGCATATTTTATTAAAGGACTTGATGGGTGACGAAACTTTAACATTGCAGAAAAAAGGCGAATCCACTGTGCATTATCCAGAATTAGTATTAAACAATTTCAACACTCGGCTTGGACATACAATTGCACGAATGTTTGCATGTCTGTTCCCACAAAAGCCCATGTATTCTGGACGACGAGTGGTTACTTTCCATAACCAACGCGACTATATATTTTTCAGGCATCACAGGTTTTGCATTACCATTATTTTCAATTGTTTTCAGATCATTTTCTTCATCGCTTACTTACATTTCTTGGTATTTTTAAAAATTATTTGAATTCCGCATCTGTCTTTTTCATTAATATAATGTCCTTATTTCACTTTTTTTTTCGAAAAGCGTTTTCTTATTCTTACTTGAACATGGAGGTTATTTTGTTTTTTGGCAACAAGATTTTTTTTTGAAACTTAAAATTAAATTTGTTGTTTCTTCTGTACTTTTATTATTATTATTAATTATTATTACTGACACTTGTTTTTTTGCTGTAACAGATATGAGTTCAAAAGAGAAGGTGAAAAAGCGGCATTGCTTGAACTTGGGCCTCGCTTCACTTTACGGCTGAAGTGGCTGCAGAAGGGGACATTCGATAGTCGATATGGTGAATATGAATGGGTCTTAAAGGTATCTCCAGACTTTAATTTTTAATACTCATAAGATTCACTTCATTGCAAATTGGTTAATGAAATGTCCCTAAAAGTTTATAATTCCTTTATAGTAACAGCAAGAGAGGGTTCTTTGTATTTTTGTGTTTTTGAGTGATGAGATATCCATTAAATTAAATTATATCTTTTAATTTAAGTCAAGTAAAGAAACCATGTTTTTTTTTTCATATGTTTTATTTTGCAGAGGCATGAAATGGAATCTAGTCGGAGGCGATTCTTTTTGTGATAATCTTTGGTTTAGTTATTATTGTACTTTCAAATGAATAAATTTTTAGACAAATGATCTCTGCGTTTTTTGAAATAGCATCCAAAGAAATTCTAATAAGCTGAGCAGTACGATTATTTGAAATTCTCTTTAAAAATCGTTTCGTAAGCGTATAAGATTATTGTCGTTTTCAGTGCAGTATTTCTTTGCAATTCATTCAGGACAGCTTTTACCAAATGTAATTACTATTAATCAGCTCAGATTACTTATCGTATCAGTATTTTATCTATCAGTATTTTATCCACGCTGCTGCAGGATATAGGTCTTGGATAGTTCAGTTTGTATCGTTGCCCTTGACATGCAATATTTGATAGTTGAATTGCATAATGAGATTAAAAAGATTATTCCAATGAACGCATGACATCCAGAGTATACCAGAAACTGCAATTGAGCTGAACTTATTGCAAAATATAATGCTCAAGTAACTGGTCCTATTTGAAATGTAGTTTTTCAGTTGTAAAAACTGTTCAAACGCCATCATAAATTCACAAGCGACAATTAAGTAAGCAAATTTAATTTTGATTCAGTTACATTTTAAAATGCCGAAGTTGAAGTTCTGTAATATATTCAAGGAAAACTGACTTATTTTTTTCGAATTCAAAAACGAAGCAATGCGAAAATTGTTTACCTGTTCTCTAATCGGCATGTTTAATCCATGTTTGTCAGGTACAATAACAGTGAGTAATGCTTGGAGTAACAAGGCAATGAATGAATTCAAGCCGAATACCAAGCCATATGATTCGCCAATCATTTTCTTTGCCAAATTCCATCTGCAAATAGAATCAGAAAAGATGTCGACGATAAACCATTCGTAGAATATCCAATTCCAAAAAAATTTGCAAATCATAAATTCTGCAGTATTTTATAGCTGTCTTGCTAATGGAATGAGGCATGCTTCCTCATAATTTATTTTATATTTGAAGGTCTTATTTTTGTGAGAAAATATAGATGCTGATAAAATTTTTGAATAGATGACACTTTATCGCCATACCTTGTCATCGCATACTGAAATTGTTGTTTCAAGACTCATGCTAATTATGCTCCTTTATAACCACTGCAGTAGTTTGCAGCTAACAAAGTTATATGTTAACAACAACTACACCATATTCTTCTTTGAGATATGGGAAGCTACCATAAATTTATAAATTAAAAGCAAAAATTACATTTGGATGCGCGAAATTTTTAAGCTGCGTTGAAATTCCGAATGATTATTTTATTGGAATAACTTAATTGCCACTAAGTATTAAGAACTAATTTAATTTATTTCGAAAAGTAGCTCTTTTAAATTCTAGAACTAAATTAGCTAAACTTACTGAGCAACGGTAATCATCACTTGATACAAACTTCGATAACCAACGTAGCAAGCGTACATAATCCATATGGATTGTGTTCTTGAATATGCAGCTAGTATCAACGTATCGATCAAAGAAATTATGGCCAGTGTCAATTCACCCCATTTATCCCAGTTTATTTTTGCTAAGCCCAATATTAAAATTGATGCTGCGGCTGAAAGCTGTAGTCCGTAATTTCATCTAATATGAACTTCAAAATGAGAAAAAAATTCGAATTCTAATTATTACTTGCATCTTAACTTCTTAATCTTTTGGAATTTTACTTTCTGAAAGGAGTTTGAAATTGGTTATAAAATTTTGGAAGTTGCCTTTTTTACATAAAAATCTAATCCTCTGTAATTGTAAAAGCAGTCCCTCCAAATTATCATTTATTTGATTTAGTATTAAAATTCTGAAAATGAGATGCAAGTATATATCAAGTACCTGTAGCAGTATAAGTAGCTTCCGCGAAACCATTTAATGAATTCGTGACACCATGTTGTACTTCACCCCAAAGCGTTTGGGAATACTGAGCAACCTTCATTTGCGTTAATATTACAAATTATACATTGAATTCAGAACATTTCACTCTTGCATTATTTCTGGAGAAGCGAAGCAAACACCATTTCAGGAAAAAAATCAATGCATAATTAACTTTCAAAAGATATTTGGCATATTCATCAGTATGAATATGAAGACGGGAAGTGGTTTTTTGAATCACTTCCTTAAGGATACCTGAAGTGACATGCACGTCGTTAGTGCCCACCATATGGACCACTTTCGAAAAGCAGCGATCCGATAGATACGAATTATGTTGTGACGCATTAAACATAATTGATAATGTACGTATGCACGATATGTTTTTGGCAAATCGTGTTGTCCTACAATTGTTCCTGAAAAAACATTGTTTGTTATCAATCAATTTGTTAAAAAAAAAATATGAGAAAAACGATTGATTAAGACAAGAACAGAACTTCGATTTGTTGGAAATTGAGTTTATGTCATTGGATTGACCGATTGGAAATTGGGTTTATGTCATTGGACTGACCGATTAATTACCTTCATTGTTCAAGTCAGAAAGCCTGTCAACAACTTGCTTCCACTTTACATTCGGCATAAATACAGCAAGAACGATAACAAAACATGGGACTCCAAAACCTATATATTGCAAAAATCGATAACTTCCAATCCCCGTAAGAATAATTGTTTGAGCCAACAGATAACTTATCAAGCGTCCAGACATCACTGCTGCTCTCGAATAGCTTGTTAATCTATGATTATATGAATATATTGAAGAAAAAATCAATAATGATACTTGGCTCAAGAATTAAAACAATCATTTAGAGCCACGAATAAAACAAAAATATGGTAATTTAGCAATATTCACTTTTTTAATTAGCAAAAGTTCAGCTCTCATTGACTATAATTTAACATAAATTGAGCATCATTTACAGGCAGTTATAATAATTACTTTTGATACTGATCCTTTTCCGACTTTGAGTAAATGTAGGAAAAGAAGCTACTTCAGAAGCCGATGCTGTTCCAAAACGATAATACCAAGTTTTGTGCCCAGACCTCCGGAAAAATACCAGTATACCTCTAAAACATTCCTCATTAACTTCTAACTAAAATCCGAAAATTAGAAGAAATGATCTATAAAATTACTTATAATCCAAGAAGCCTATATAAAGATGCAAATTCGTGTGCAAAGACAAACAGTTAATCAATTTGCACATGAAATTCTTCCAATGACTGAGTTTTTACAATTTAGAAAGCAGCTCATAAAACTTTGATTAGTCCTCCTTTTGAAATGAGTAAAGTTTGGTGAGATAAAAATGTCGAAATTCTGAAATAAGCTGAAATTTAAAAGTTTCAGCTTGTTAAATTGTCCAGTTGGAATGTCGAAATACCCGGAGTAAAGAAAAGGATTTGATTTTTGGTTCCCGAGAATAGAGAGTTCTGGAAAAAGGAAGAAAACAAACCGATAAATCGCTTGTCCAATAGCTTCCAGTAACATAGTGGGTTTGTAAAGTATTAGATCGGTAAGCAAAAATATTGGTATCAATGATAACAAGTAACTATAAGCGCAAATGGATAAATCTAAAATTGGAAGATCTACTTATAGTAATGGAAGTCTTATAATAGTTTACTGACAAAAAACGCAACTGATCAATTGGTCGACTGATTAATTTAAGCTATCAACTGGTCAATGCAAGTTATCAGCTGATGATACGACAAAAAAATATTTAGAGACATTCTGATAAAACTGGAAATACAATACGAGCCTCATTTGTAAGTTGTTCGCGTGTTATTCACCTTCATTTGGTATAAATAAATAAATGGTTCGCCAATTTTCAATTCTTTAATGAATCCATAAAAACAAATGAGCGCCGTCAGGAAATGCCACATTTTCCCACTGATTTATTATTAATTCTGAAGATTTATGGATAAATAGTTGCTCCACAATCAAATTCATTAAATATTCGCAATTTGAAATTTCGCGCACATGCGCAAATTATATATTTTAGCGCAATGATCATTTTGAAATAGTTATCAGTTCAAAACTCTTGCATACCCAATCGTTTCTGAAACCAATCGATTAAGCATTTGATATCACAAGCAGAATGAAAAAGACAGAGATAAAAGATACAGCTTTTTCACTCGAAACAAAAATGAAATGAAGAATTTTTTCGATTTATTTTCATTTAGATAATTTTCCTAAAAAAATTTTTGGGAAATAATGAAGTCCAAAGATAGATTAGTATATAAATTCGAAAGATTCATCATACTTTATAGCTGATTTTTAAACTTTTTGTATAAACAATTGAATATCTGAATAAACAAAAAAAAAAAAAAAAAAAAAAACATAATTTTTAATAAAGATTTAGAGAGAGAGAAAGAGAGAAACAATTGATAAGAGGAGTCAATATGGACATACTAAAGTAAAAGCATTCAAATAATTATGTTGGAAATACTTCAAAAAAATTTAACAAATTATTCAGATATTCAATTGTTTAATTGTTTACACAGAAAGTGTTAGAATAGTTAAATTATAAATTTCTAATATAGTTTTCATATTTGGCTTATTATGCATTAGTTAATTA